>JABXJD010002351.1:0-55469 GCA_013375575.1 Percina caprodes | reverse complement strand
GGTTTAAAGAAATGCCAATAAACCAGAGCATGTTTTTCTCCCATCCTGGAATGCTGTGTGGACTAGCCACACCTTCCTCCGCAGCACTGTGGAAGAAGGTCTGCTAATGCGAGACTACGGACATAACGTTAGCTTAGTGTCAAGATCCCACCTTCTCTGCAGTCTCTCTGCTCATTCCTCACGTCTGTATTCCCTTTGTCTTCATAAATGCTCAGTTTTTTGGGTCGGCAGATATTAAAAACTTAAGTAATGGGTTATTTACACTGTTGGTAGCGAAGATTCCCATCCCCACACAGCAGCTTTTAGGCATTTTCCTGTTCACACAAGTCAATGGAGAGCGGTCAATATGTCCACCACTTTAGTCTAGACTGAAATTTCCCCACAGAATAAATCTTAATGACTTAGGTGATCTTCTCCTCTAGTGCCACCATGAGATAAAAATCATCTCACCCCTTCTTATTGTTCCCTTTGGTACACAAACACAGCTCTCATCTCATGACGTGCGACCATCTCCTCTGATCTCATCCCGTTAAAAAAACAAAAACACCAGAAACCAGAAACTAGGGAGGTGGAAACGGTTTTCACACACGTTTCACACAGGAGAGGAATTCCCACTCTCTTCCATTCAGCATGGCTTCCTTCTCGTGACGGGATGATAATTGTGTGTTTAGATTGGTGTTATTACACTGCACTCGCGTGTTGGGAACCCCGAAATGATGCAGTTATGTGTTAATATCAGTTAGTTGCAATGTTGTTTCCCGCTGGGAAATATCTCCTCAAGAAGTATCCAAAGGCCTGAAAGCATAGTCGTCATTTACAGGGGGGATGGGGGGGGGGGGTGTAACAGTCAACTAACTGAATTGACTGACTGTTTAAGCACTAATCATGATGTCTAATGTAATCGCATTTCCTCTTAAGACACAAAAACTAAAGACGTCTGCAGAACCTGATGCAGTGGAAGTGAATCATCTAAAGCCACAAACTACCCGTTTCTACCAAGAAATGTATATTACATTAAATGTCATTTAGCTGATACTTTTATCCAAAGCGACTTGCAATTGCTCTACATGTCAGAGGTTGCACGCCTCTGGAGCAACTAGGGGTTAAATGTCTTGCTCAGGGACACAGTAGTGATGTATCGTTGACGTATCCCAGTGGGATTCAAACCCTCATGTCTCATGTCCACTGCACCATCACCACCCCCAAATGTCCCAGGAGAGTTATCAGACTGTACAGTGGCAGCAGCTCAGTGCTTCATGGCCCCTGAGGGACACCGTTGGAAACGGGTCACTTTCCATCCCGTACAGTTTTAATACCAACAGAAATGTATGAGCGGGAGTGAATGGCGATGACTTTATCCTGTGATGGGTTCTTTGTTCTTGCCTCTCCAAAAGGCATCAATGAGCTGTTGCTTTGCATTATACCTCATAATGTAGAAGTACCAACACATCCACACAGGCAAGCTTTCAGGCTTTGCACAAACATGGTATATGTCTTAAGTAACCAGACAAATACATATATTATTGTATGTTCAAAAAGGAAAATCTGTCTTCTTATTTTTGGATGTAAGAGAAGAGAGCTTGTGACTGGGAGGTCATCAGTTCAATCCCCAGACCAACAGAATTAAATCTGGGTGGTGAAAGAGCAGCGCTTGTCCCTCCCTCATTACCACCACTGAGGTGCCCTTGAGCAAGGCCCTTAACCTCAAAACCTGCTCATTGGCTGCAGATCAGACTGTGGTTGTACTGGGCAGCTTCCAGGTATGAATGTGGAACTGTGTGAATATTATCAGGGCGTTCCTGCAAAAAAGAGGCTGCCTCTCAATGAACCTTCCCTCAATAAATAAAGTTTATTTTTTTTTTTTTTAAGTCTCACAGTGCAGGGCCTGCCAAGACCTGGTTCTTATGAGGGCCAATATGATGCACTTTGATCATGGCTTTCTTCTTTTGATGGGATGATAATTGTGTGTCTAGACTCGGCACTCGTGTGTTGGGAACCACTAAATAATGCAGTAAGGTGTTAATATCAGTTGCAATGTGGCGTCCCAATGGGAAATATCTCCTGGAGACGTTTCCGCAGGCCTGAATGTGCAACAATCTGGCAACCTAAACCAGCTAGCTCCCTCTGGAGGGCCACAGCTAGGGCTGAAAATAAGGGTTATTTACATTGTCTATTAATTTCTTAAAAAATGGATTAGTTGTTTGGTCTCTAAAATGTCAGAAACATCATCAGTGTTACCCAAAAAGCCCAAGATGACGTCCTCCAATGTCTCGTTTTGTCCTCAACTCAAAGATATTCAGTCTACTGTCCCAGAGGAGAGAATGAACTAGAAACATATTCACATTTAACAAGCTGACATCAGAGAAGTTTGACTTTTTTCCATAAAAAATGACTCAACCCGATTATCAAAATAGTTGGCGATTAAATGAACAGCTGACCGATGTATCCATAACCCACGCTAACACACACATATACAAACTAGACAGTACCCAGAGTGCATAGCTTTGCCAAGGCTGCACAATGCTTTAAATTAGAATACATTATTTTGATTGGTAAAGGCTTAATTAGTAACTCTGGCACTACAACACAACTCTGGATAACAGTCTGAATCAAAAGGGATATTTCACATATATGTTACATGTTACATATATGTTATTTAAACAAATGTCTGGATCTTCACCAGGATCAAATCCTTTGTTCCTTGCCCCATCTGAACTTCTACCAGAAATCAAGACTGTGAGAAACGGCGCTAACTATTGATTCTATTCCTTCTCTCCAAACTTTCTATTTCCTTGACTTTGGTTTTATGATGCAAGCTGTTTTGTGTTACATCTAAACCCATCTGCCTGGACTGGAACGCACTTTGGGTCAAGTAGTTGTTTTAAATGTGCTATTTAAATACAGAAGACTTGACTACCAAACAGATCAACAGGAAGAATAGAAATAACTATCTGGCTGGAGGTATTATACACATGCATACATAAACTGCATTATTAATGTACAGACATCCACGCAATCTGGTCTCCAATATTCAAATTAATGAGATGTTCAATTTTGGACATTCAGTTCATCACAGGAGATGAACCAGAATCCTGACAAAAACTAGAAAATATGATCACATAACACCCGTTCTGGCCTCCCATTTTTAAATCTAAAATGACCCCCCCACACACACACACTCATTATACTACAGCCAACCATAACACACCATCCTTTCTGCAAACCTTTTTCAATCATTCTCTTACGTTGTGTTTATTATAACAGATTTTATGCTGTTCAATTGTAATTATGCAGTCTGTTATTTCTGTGTTCCTTCAATTGTAAAGTGCACCAATCTAACGGTGATTTGAAATAAAATTGATCGAATTTAATTGATGATCCAAGCTGGTACCTGGTACCTCAGATGAGCCTGGGTCTTTCACACCTGATAAGCCGTTAAAGCCCAGAGTACCTGCAGGACTTTGAAGTTCCTGTGCTGTTGTTCCTCACCGCTTCACGTATTGATTTTTGTACAGATCGGCCCCGGCCGCCCCCTTTCACGCTCCACCACACCAACAATTACACAATAATCCCTCCCTCTGCTGCTCCGGCGGAGCGCTGTGGCCCTCTGGACCAGCCCTTAACCTCTGACACCATGTTTTCTCTGCACTGCCATGACAAGATAAAACCATACAGTGGAATGGAAGCCACTGCATGGTATGGCTCTTACTGTGTGTATAGAGTTTTTACTAAAGTGTTTATTACTACATTTTATTGTTTCAAAATGATCCAGATTCAGATTTTGACTCCATCCTATAAGGCTTTTTTATTGTGTAAAAATTTGTTTTTATGAAGACTAATTTTACTTGTATCCAATTTTGGCAAAACAACATTAAGAGATTCCCAGCCAAGAGCCATTCAGCTGGAGACTCATAAATTCATTAGAATTTGAAAGATATTGCTCTTATTCTTCCCCAATGTCTTTATCTTGTCAATCAGCCTGTAAACAATCCATCTCAACACTGGCATTTCTTTTACATTTAAAAAAACAAAACAAAGATACATTTCTATATTGTGTTACTGTACTACTCTACGTGCTTCTGCAGATTGCACCCTGGGGCCAAATAAAGGTCCTAAATTAAATTGAAAAGCCTTTCTTTCTATCCCCTACTGTAGTCCTATCTTATGCCTGTTGAAGGGCCACAGTGGAGCAGCAGGTGAGTGCATTTCTGCATTTTACGACATCAGCGGTCAAAGCCTCTTATTCCCCGTGCCTCCATTGTGAGCTCAATTATTCACTATCGACACCTGAAGCGCTGACAAGGCCGAAATGTAATCAGCCACAGATTGAGCCTATCGCAGATAACGGAGGTATTTGTCCTGTCGCCCCACACAGAAACCCGCTGAAGGCGAGAAGGACTCGCGTGAGTCAGCAGACCGTTCAGCTGTTGGGACATACTGAACATTGTAGGTTAAAAATCGGACTAAAATCAATTAGGTTTTGTCATTGCCATCCAGATTAAAGCCCATTACTGTCTCACACACACCTCATCATCATCATCATCATCATCATCATCATCATCATCATCATCATCATCATCATCATCATCATCATTCTTTCCTTTGTCTCCCTTGTCGCTCTGGCTCAGCGTCTCATCGCGCGGCGGAGCAGCTGATTGGACAGACATCCCATCGCAGGTTGTGTAAGAGAACACCTACAGACGAGGGCACAGAGACCGCGGCTGCCACCGGCTCCTCACGCCTTCGCTCAAGCAATTACCTGAACATGAGAGATATACGTCTCACTCCACTCGACCCATTCGCCTGCCTTAGATATAATAAACAAATGTTATGTAATAAAGATTAAAGTGCAGCCGCTGATGAAATCGATTTAAGTAGTGAACGTTTTGGAAGCGCAAAAAAGTAAATGTGGGCAAGATTGAACACTGTGTTTTAAATATATACTCTCGTTATATTGTTCAATATTGATCAAATCGATGTATTTATCTGTTCTAAATGTACTTTAAAAAGAGATATTAGTTTTTAGTTTTTTATAAGTTTTTAAGGCTCAAGTGGTATTTGAGACTCTTTGAGATTACTGTAATGGAAAATCCCATATTTGTTTTTTAACATATCACTCCTAACACATCTCTTTACCTCTGTTTTGATGTATGGACTTTTTTTCTTAAGTGCAAAGACGTTTGTGTATTTCAGTCCCAGATTTGGAGGTCAGAGGCCAGACGGACTCCCTCTTGCTGTCCACTTTTTAAAAAGGTTAATAAGCAAGTGATTCTCCAAGATTTTTTGTTTGGATTCAGCTGAATATTGGACTTTTTAACAGCGTTCGGTTTCTGCTGAACCTTAGATTTTAATATTCACCGAACCCTATGATTGCACTAACCACGCTGCGCTGGTCGACGTCCCATCTCATCAGCACGTCACGGATTACCAGGAGCACTGAAGCTCAAATCCCATCAGGAGGAGTATGTGCTACACTACAGAATCAGCATGTGTTCACTAAAAGCTGACTTAGAATATAAGTGAATGATGACAACAGACTGTGAAAATAATGGCCGTAGCATCTATGACCCAAATGTTGCTGTTCAATGAATTGTCTCAGAAATAACTGCAATTAACAATATAATAGTCTCTCTCAGTCAAATAATAAAAAAAACATTTATTTATTACTTTTAGAAACGTAAAAAGGTTTGAATTAATTCCATTTCAATTCACTTTTATTCATAGTGTCAAATCCCAACAGTTGTTATCTCAGGACACTTTACAGATAGAGTAGGTCTAGACCACACTCCATAATTGACAGAGACCCAACAATTTCCCACGAGCAAGCATTTTCCAGGATACGTCTTTTGGTTATAGCACTGCTATGTGACCCAGGTTGTCTCTGTATTATCATAAAACATTTTTTCTAACTGTATCCCCCCCTTTTTGTTGCTATGAACGTGTTTAGGCCCAAGTGCCAACAACTGACAATTAACATAATAAAAAGATACAGTCTGACCAATAATCTCAATAGATAACTTGTTTAACTACAATTTGGCATAACTAAACAAAGTGCGGTTAAACAAAGAAACTGATCATGTGAAAAATATTGACTTTTAGACAATTATGTAATAACTGTTACAGGCCTAGAGTTTAAAGTCTGTGTTCTGACTTTGCCGAAATAAAAATAAAGTGAAAGATGAGAAACCTGTAAAAATAATGGCGAAGCATTGGTGACATCACCCATCGGTTTATGGAGTTTTGAAGCCAGGAGTTTGCATTTGGCCGTAGCCATCTTGGTATTTTTGATCCAGAAGTGACCATATTTGGACAAAAGGGAGGAGCTGGGGAAGGATGACGCGGCCAAGCCAGTGTTGTGTATGGTTTTAATGGCGCTAAGCTAAGTGCTAAAAGAGAGAAAGTTTTCAACAATGTGAGTCGTCCAGTGGAGATTTACTGGCAGGTAAACGTAGACCTCCGGGCACTGGTGCCATTTATCTGTATATACGCCAGTACACACAGCTGGTTTCTCTTAAGTCACTAGCGAACGTTAACGGTAGCTAGCTAGCTTGGTTGGCAAGACGCTGAACAAGACATTTTCAGGCGACGCAGTGCAAACACACAGTGAGGGGGGGTCAACGTTAGAGATGAAAACATGGACAACAGCCAAACAACAACTTCAGGTCTGTTTTAATGTCCATGGTTAGCATTGCTAAGCCTCGACGTGTAGTAACAACCTAAAGCATCCCCTGCTTTGTCGTCCATTTTAAAATAAATGTGGCCAGAATTTACAAAATGAACCTTATGCTGTATTAAAGAAACCTAGTGACTGAGACCATAAACTCATTATAAAAATGTTTACTGAGGTAATAAATCAAGTGAGAAGTAGGCTCATTTGCTCATAGACTTCTATAGAAACAGACTTCTTTTTGGAGCCGGTGGAGTCGTCCCCTGCTGGAAGTTAGATAGAATGAAGCTTTAAGGAGCTTCAGCATTGAATTTACCTTTTAAGACCTTGAAGTGTTGTCATGCGTTTTTTTTTATACAGTGGTCTTCCAGATGGCCATGAGGATGAGCTAAGACCTCTGTTATATTCTTTATTGATCCATAGAAGCACCAGGAACTGTAATCTGCATCATTCAAAACATCTGACACTTCAGCCTCCTACAGACATCTAAGGACATATTCAGTTTCATGAATACACACACACACACACACACACAACACACACACACACACACACACACACACTGACCTGCATCTCCTTGTCTCCATACTTGGACGGGTGCTTGCTGCCCTGGCTCTTCCTGCGCAGTTTTTTCAGCTCTGCCTGGCACTTCTCCAAACTCTCTCCTTTGCTCTTGTGCTCCATCTGGTACTTCTTCAGTGCAGCCTGAGGGGGGCAGCACATAGTCAGCAGGGCAGTGCTCGCATGTGTCAGCATCCACAGATGATATTCGACTATGACGTACATTCATTGGAAACTGCCCTGACAAGTGGTCACCTTCTGTTTTATTACCGGATTGGTGCAGGATGGGGACTGGAGAAGTGATGGAGGACAGTACCTTGTGATTATTATGACTGGGCGAGAGGAAGTCCTTCACAGAACTAACACTACTAACAGTATGTGTGCTGTTTGTGTATGTATACAATATACAGTCTCTGACAAACCACTTGTAATGTAAAACATGAGGTCATTTAGTGGCTCTGTAGCTGATTTGCATTTTATACAACAGAAGTTTTGACTGTAATAATCAGAATGACATCCATTGTGCTGGTACACCCCCTGTGTCAAATGATGAAATGTTTCTGGGACTGATTCCAAACTTCTGATCACCATAAATTATGGTGCCTATTTATTTAATTTTCTTGCAAAACTACTCATTTTCAAAGGATGAGTCATGATTCACAGAGCAGAGTGGGAAGTGATTTATGTAACTTGCTGCAGTGGTTTGGAAAGCCGGTGGGAAATTATGGACAGAGTTGAATGATTTTGCGAGAACACGGTTCATGTATTATCCATAACTTCACCCCTCGGAGAGGGCCTAACTGACATGGAGCAGAGGCACTCAAGCACGTGGTGGGTCAGGTACGGGGTAGTCTGGATCAACAAAAGTACATTTCCAGGATAAAGCCTTATTTGTCCCTCACCTTCCGCTCTGTGTTGTCGTTCTCAAAATCGCTTTGCTGCAGGAAAACGACAAGTTGTAAAGATAACTTGAATCGTGCAACAAGGCAGGTCTGCTTGGTTCTTTGGGGGAATGATTGTAAAGACTTATAAAGAATATGTTTAGGGCGTTTCCTCTCTAACTGGGACGTTTCAAAGAGATCGACGCACACACCAACGCACAAGTACAAGAAGCATAGATCCCGGCTTGAGGGTCTTTGGTCGGTGCGGATGGCCGCCCACGGAGAACCAGGATCTGTCTGGGGTTTCTGCCAGTTAAACAGGAAGTTTTTCCTTCCCGCTGTCGCATTTAGAATCGGTCTTTGTAAATTAAAGAATGTGGTCTGGACCCACTTTATCTGTAAAGTGTCCTGAGGTAACTTCTGTTATTATTTGACATGATAAACAAAGTGGAAATTGAAATAGAACTAGCATATAACTTTCATCAAAAAGGGAATCTCACGTTCAGGTAGCGTGCATCCAACTCGACCTTCTTCTCCAGCTCTGTGAGCAGCTCGTTGTGGAAAGACTTCAGCTGTGAGACACACAGGGACACAAAAACCTCAAAAACAATGCGACAAACACTAAATTAACTAAACCTCAAGTAGTTACAGTTACGTGCACACAACCCCAACAGATTGTTTTCAAAAGGAATGTGGCGTTGCAGTGTTGTGGTGCAAGAATGACTTGGAGGGATGTATTTGTTTTGCCATCGGAAATGTCACACCCAAAGGATTATGGGAGGATGTCTGGCATGTAAATGCATGCCAAAGTCAATTTTTATGTCTCTTTGCATGTGTAGTATGTGTGCCTCTCTCTACGTGTATGTGTGTGTAGGTTAAGTGTACAGTACTTGTCAAAGAAACATATGACAACCTATATTTTAGACTCATAGAACAACTTTTCTTTTGAATTATAACAGCAAAAACTCATTTATTGTCGCATTTATTGACCTTTCACCGTCTCTACTATCAGCAGGATACTTGCTGTAACAGCAGGAACTCCACAGCATTGAGTTCATTACCTAGATATGTAGATAAATAGTTTTTATGGGTCTCAGTGAAAGGAGAGGTTTGAACTGTGTTACACAAAGTTAGAATATTTCTGCATCCATTCTTAATCTGTCTCTGGATAAAAGATAAGCATCTTGCCCAAAGCCCAATTTAAAAATGATACTGATGTAAATATTAATTGCCTTTGAGTGTTGACATCCATAACACAAAAAGATGAGATGGTAAAATTTCCCTTTAAAACATACTTTGCATTACGATTAAAGAGAGAAGGGGTCTGACTTCTTCTCTCGGTTGACTGAATATTCCCTAATTTTTACACCATTGGCCACTTTACTCTTTGGAAGATTTAAATAAAAATCTTTTGGGGGAACTGATTGCTGCAATTTACATATTAGAATATCAGTAAACAAACCCTCATTAAGTGAAGCTGCTTCCTTCAGAAAATACACTTAAAAGCTACTCAAGTACAATAAGAGCTAGAGATAGGCCGAGTATCGCCCTGGCTGATTATTGGGGCTGTTTCATGGCCGTTTGCAGATGATCTGCATCAGCATTTAATTTGCCTGATAACCAATAAAGTTAAGTTTCATTCACCACTGAGTCTGACTATCTGATGCTGCGTTCCAGGCGACCTGTAACCTGTGGTTTTTTTTCAACCTTCTGCGCTGGAACGACAGTCAAATCTGCCCGTGAACTCGGACCAGATGGTTGTCCTCCCAGTTACAGTTGTTGACACACGTAAACAACAATGGCGTCCCCTGTTGATGCTTTACAGACGCCGGTGATTAACAGCGAGAAATAGAAATAAATAGGCAACGTAAAGTAATTACGCACATTGTAATCAAAACAATACATATAGGAGTGTGTACTCCTACACGTTATGTTTATTAAATGAAGCCCAAAATACATCCCCAACTAAAAATCGGGCCTGGAACGCAGAGCCACTCTCTGTTACTGGGTAGCATGCTGAAAGTTTGTCATTTATTAAATAACTGAAATAAATGCACATCGGTTCCACATGTTGCTTATCAGTTTGAATAACTAATAATAATCGGTAACGATATAGGCCTTGAAAAAGCAGCATCTGGTCAGTCCCTAGTAAGAGCATGCATCTACGTGTGAATGTAAGAGTGTGTCTTGCCGAGTATTAAATATTAAAAGATATGGTGTAATGTGAAGACTCTCAAAGCGAAAAGCCAACAATCTGTTTGACTTCCAACTGGCGGCTTAAAAAGTGCTGATTTTAGCAACAGCACCACCATCACCACATGCTCACCATCTCTTCAAGCTGGATCTGGATCTGTCTGTGCACTTCAGCCATCTGAAAGAGCACCTCCCCTGCAGAGAGAAGACAAAGAAAAGAAAGAAAGAAAGACGATGTACAAAAAAGAGAGAAAGAAAAAATAGAGAGTGATATTGAATCTTTCCAATGTCTCTGAGAGCTACATACTGTACATCGTGCAGTTAAAGAGCATGCAGCCACACAGAACAGATGAGAGACAGGGGTAGGGTGTTGATGGGGGGGGGCAAGGCAATGGAGAAGATGAAACATCTGTCGTGATACTGACGAAGCGGACCAAACTTATTAAAAAGGTGACAAGACCAAAAGAACATAATGCAACACAGAAAGAAAAATCAAAAATCAAAAGAGCTAATCAATATTTTAAATAGTGAAGCCGAGGGTTGTCCATGTCACCCAATGCTTACAACACCACTGCTAATTAGGATCGGGCATCGAGGACCGGTTCCAACTTAGAATCGTTTCCAAAATTTGGATTGCATTGGAATCGCATTGAATCTGGTCATCGGTCCCAAATATAGCGCGCAAGACTTTTGGTTTCCATGGCGGCCACCGTATTTCCAGGCGTTGGTAAGGGGCTCTTTAAAGTGTGGCTTTATTTAACGTTGAAAAGAACCCGGTATGAACTGTAAATCACCATAGAGTCAAAATAAAATCTTCCTCTAATCTGTGAAATACCACCACTACCACTATGACACACACTCTCGGAGCACCTTACCCTACCATGCACACTGAATCCCGGGGTCAGTCCCTGCAAGCGGCTCATGCTTGTACATCCCTTAGTACATTCATGTGGATTTTGATGTATGTGTATGTTTTGTGTGTTGTCTTTCAGCTACCGGGATCTTGAATTCCCCTTGAGGGATCAATAAAGTATCTATCTATCTATCTATCTATCTATCTATCTATCTATCAAGTGACCCGTTTCAACTCCACCCATCAGTGAATCGCAATGGAGAATCGATATGAACCGGACTATAAAAAAATAAAAATAAAAAATAAGAATCTGAATTGGAATCAGAAATCAAAGCGATGCCCAACCCTACTGCTAATAAACACACAGGAACAGCATAACATCTTTATGAATCAAGTATATATTAACATCAAGACATATGTGTTGTGCTAAAGCAGAACGGGGTGGGGGGGGGGGGGGGGGACACAAAAAGCAGAACCCAAAAGAGAAAAAAATTTAAAGCTAAAAAAAAAAAAAGTTAAAAGAAGAAACATAAAAGATAAGAAAGTTAAGGATGAGTCATGCAGCCAGGGAGGTGCGTGTCGTTTTAAGATACCTACATGCTGCCTCCTCTGAATATGCAATGCATTGTAAAAAAAGGAACAAAAAGATCTAGTTTGAGCAAAGAACAGAGGGATAGAGACCTGGAGAGACAAAGACAGATCAAACTACCCCAAGAAAAATGAGACACAGGACAGGTTTTCACACAGAACAACACACAGACAGGCAGTTAGTCCAACCCTCCGCTTGTTTGCTGTCTGTGGACCCAGTTCACGGCTCCACTGACCCGTATGGTCACCGTGACAACTAACAACAATCGCCATTTTGTTGTGTACCAATCAGATGACCAGGACAATCAGTCCAATGGCCGGCCTGCTTATCTATCTATCTATCTATCTATCTATCTATCTATCTATCTATCTATCTATCTATCTGAACATTAGCTTTATCTGGCAGAAAAATTGCAATTACAAAATCGTTAAGCCCTAAAAGACACTGTTTTTTTTTTTTAATCTTTTGGTTACACTTTACTTTGAAGGTATGTACATAAGGGTGACATGACACGGTCATTAACATTATAAACAAATCCTGAACATTTATGATATAACGCTTCTTTTAGTAAGAGTTATTTGGTTTTGTCATGACAAGTTAGGGTTAAAGTTCATGTCTCATGACTGTGTCATGACAGTGTCATGTCACTCTTATGTAGATACTTTAAAGTGTTACCAAATAAATCAATGTAAATTAAAGTGTTATTTTTTTTTTTTTTTTTACATAAAACATTTCAAACAAAGAACCTCACGCTTGGTTGAAAGCTGTGACAAAGACATGTAACAAGTAGAGTTGGACCAATGCGTCCATATATACGACGTCAGCAAAGAAATATGTTTGAAGTCATTTAAATGTCATTCAGAGTGAACCAACAAGTTTATGTTTATGCTGTTAAATCCACAGGACTCGGACCAGGACTAGGACCAGGACTAGTCTATCACCAGACCAAGCCAAGCTCAATAGATTTGAGACTGAGCGTTGGTCTGGGGAGTCTGCTGTGGATTTTCTACTGCACAAGAGGCGTGACCAACGGGCATAGTTCAAATGACTCTGTATGCATTAGCATAGTCCTTCAACCAATCAGACCAACGATCCAGAGGGGGCGGGGCTTACCCAGACGAACACAAGACACAACTTTGTAACGATTCTTTCACATCCAAAACTTCAAAACATGTTTGTTGAAGACATGAAGATGTTTGTGTATGCGCCCCTTAAATACTGGCCAATTCATCATTATACATTCTCAAATATTGGTATCTCCCTTAACCATATCATGTCGTCCTTGGGTCAAATTGACCCGTTTTCAGTTCATTTTTTTTTTCCCCTCACAACAAATGGGCCGTCGAAATAAGCGCAGAAAATGTCAACATTTATATTATCAAAAAAACACCAAAAACATAAAAAAAGCACCCACAACATTGAAAAAGTGACAAAAATGTGGGAAAAAAGTGATAATAATAAGTGACCAAAACCTTTTTTCTTCATGTTGACGAGAGGACAACACAAGGGTTAAAAATCCAGCATCATTCTAATCAAGCTCTAGTACTTCCTGAGGTAAGATATTTCATATTTGAGCACCATTAAAGATGACAGCAATAGTGAATAAAAGTAATCTAATACTATTCTCATAACTGATAATTGTATTAATAACATATCAAACACAAAGTAAACACATGATTCACGAGAATATGGGTTAATTGTACATAAAAACATCTTATAAAACATCTTCTGCAGTTTCTTATTGCATATTTACTGACATCAGGACGTCATATTGATGTATATATCAAGCAGTTTTCACTACATCCAGAATAAATATGTTGATTAGTAAACAGGGCCTTGGTGCAGATGGAAAAATGACCACGATAAACGATAATACAGCTGCTGCAGCAGCAGCACGAAGCGCTGAGAGCCAATTTATCCTAAATGAGCCCACTAATGTGCATTAACGACACTCATCTGCCTCCTGCATAATGTGTGCTGACATCAGATAATGCACTCTAAGAGCATGGCTGACACGGAGGAACGCTGGGCGCGAGGTGTGTGGGTGCTGGCCGACCTGTGGACAGTGGACAGTCCGAGGGGGACACACAGTGAGAGTGGGCTGTCTCAACAGGATTAATTGGCTTAATTGAAGGGCTGCGGTCACGCAGACGAGACTCCGTTGAAGTAGAATGGATTTAGGAAAAGTTAGAATAGGATATGGGACGGAAATAAGTGTATGTTAACTTAAAAGGTCCCATGACATGGTGTTCTTTGGATGATTTTATATAGACCTTAGTGGTCCCCTAATAGGCTACTGTATCTGAAGTCTCTTTTATATAGACCTTAGTGGTCCCCTAATACTGTATCTGAAGTCTCTTTATATAGACCTTAGTGGTCCCCTAATACTGTATCTGAAGTCTCTTTTATATAGACCTTAGTGGTCCCCTAATACTGTATCTGAAGTCTCTTTATATAGACCTTAGTGGTCCCCTAATACTGTATCTGAAGTCTCTTTATATAGACCTTGTGGTCCCTAATACTGTATCTGAAGTCTCTTTTATATAGACCTTAGTGGTCCCCTAATACTGTATCTGAAGTCTCTTTATATAGACCTTAGTGGTCCCCTAATACTGTATCTGAAGTCTCTTTTATATTAGAGTAATGGGTGGGTCAAATTCTCTGGGAAGGCAAAACAGAGAAAGGGGAGGTAACCTTGCCCCTTATGACCTCATAAAGAGCAAGATTCCAGATCGGCCCATTTGAGCTTTCATTTTCTTAAAGGCAGAGCAGGATACCCAGGGCTCGGTTTACACCTATCACCATTTCTAGCCACTGGGGGGCCATAGGCAGGCTGGGGGAACTCATATTAATGTTAAAAAAAACTCAAAGTGAAATGTTCATGCCATGGGAACTTGTGAAGATCCAGAACTTTTAGGAAAAATTGAAAATCAACAACTTCTCAGTCCCTCCCCCCTTTCCACTAAAGCCCAAAACTGTCTCCTAAGCCCCTCCCCCTCACAAGGGAGAGCTGTGTACGATTGAGCACATGTGAAGAGACGGGAAGGGGAGGGAAATCTATCTGCAGCTCGTGCGCCGGGATGGGGATGGGGAGGGGGAGGGGGAGGGAAGGAGGCTATGAAATGCTTGACAAGCAGTTAGACACCCCCCCCTGGCCCTGATTGGTGCATCTGAACAGGAAGCTGTGGATTTTTGCAAATCACACTACAGGCTGTAGGTGGAGCCAGAGGAGCCGGATTATTTTTTAAATTACCAGCTTCATGTAGTTCTACTCGAATATGGGGAGAGTTTCAGCAAATATGACAAAGTTTTAAAAGGCTTACCTACTGCACCTTTAAGTTTGACGTGCTCATAATTAACTTCCCCACATTGCATTACATACGTTACATTTATCTGATGGCTGAAGTTACTAGCTACTTTGCAGAGTGACATTTTACAGGAATTCAAGATGCTTCTCTGTTTTTCTCCCTTCCTTCTGTGCTTCTATCTTTCCATCTGTGTGCATTCATGCCTCAGTAATGCTGGTTACTAACTTAGTTCTGGGGAGCTTATTCCCCGGAGTCCTTGTGTTTTCTCGCCTCGCAGTTTTCTCGGATTGTGGTGGCACCTAAATAATGGTTGCAGCTGGCGCCGTGGTCACGCTCTTCGCCCTGCTACGCCTACTACACCCAGTGCAGATGTAGAAAAACTAAATAAGAAACGTGTTTTTGACCCGTGCACGCACAACACAAAGAAACACAAGTTCATGTTTGTTCAGAGTTTATCACAATGCTTCAACAACACCATCCCACTTTACAGCCGCCTCCCCCGCCCCCCACCCATCTGCTTATGAAAATGCCGTGGCAGCTATAACACTGCCGAAGTGTTTGACTGCCGCAGGACAGGGCATTAGGAGCAGCGAGGCAGATAAATGCACTGGCGTATACTTCCCAAAGTCTCCTTTGATACTTGGTGGGCACCCAACACACCCTCCATCCAACCCATTAATAAACAGCCACGAGCGTCGGCACACTACGGCAACTTGAACTCAGCCAGAGGGAATCAGATACTGTAACTGTACACAGAAACGCATTAAAGAGAGGGTGAATCCATAAGATATTAGTTTACAGAAAATAACACATTATTAGGGGGCTTAGTCATAGGTTTTTTTTTTTTAATGTTATTTTCATTTTATTCCATTTTGTTTTTTGAAATCTCTCTGAATATTCAACTTCCATTGGGAAATACTGGACTTCTACCTGCTAGAGCTAAGCTGCTTACTGATAATCAGAGCTGATCACAACATCTGAGGCTTAGAGGGGAGTAAAGCACATTGTTGTCTGCACTCAGCATGCATGGGTCAATCAAATGCTACACAAATGTTGCTTTTGCTAACGAAAGACTCTCAAAATAAATAGTGAAGCATCCCCACAACCGCAAGCTGGACACAAATACAGTCTTTCCTCTTAGTCTGACAGTCATTGGGATTCGTCATGCCAGTGCATACAAATGGAAACTAAATGCAGGATTTGAATTGAGTACGTGAACATTTCATCATTCTGGCAAATTCTCAACCCAATTAAGCAACAAAAATAGGAACGTCATTGTTGTTTAATACTCACAAGATCCATCGTTAAGTCTAAGATTCAGAGGTTTAAAGCACACGTGGAGGAGAAATTAGGTAAGCGCCTACGTAAAAAAAACAGCCTCAAAAACACGGCTCACAGAAATACATATGAGAATTACAGCTTGTGTATTAACCCTGGAAAACCAAAGTGGGGTCAAGTTCATTCTCAAAGAAACCTGCATCTTAAAACACCCCATGTGGTCTCAAAATACTGTTTATATATGTACAGAGCGTGCATGTGTGTGTGTGTGTGTGTGTGTGTGTGTGGAACAGGCCCATCACTCAGTGTGACTAACACAAGGGCAGTGCTCACATCTGGGTTTATTACCTTGGCTACTTTCCATACAACTCCCGGACTCAGAGGCCGAGAGAGAGAGAGAGAGAGCGAGAGAGCGAGCGAGCGAGCGAGCGAGAGAGAGAGAGAGAGAGGCCATATTGACAAAGGCGTTTCTTGCATCTCTGCAGGGACCGCGTTCTAGGAGCCTGAAAGCAAACACAAGCAGCTCTAATCCCCCAGAAAGCTACAGTGGAGGGAGTACAAGGTGACGCGGGGAGATTTGTCCTCCTGAAAGCCACATGATTGACACCGTTATTGTGGTGCTGTTCTGGGTCCTTAATTTCTCTAAACACCGGCTGCATCTGTGTGCACTCAAACACACTGGAGGACACACATTTCCACTACAGACAGTGTAATTCCTCATTAGTATTTACATTTTAAGCACCCAGTTTACTACTGAGTGACTTTTTGTTGCGAAACCAATTTATCCCAATTTTGTAAATCTGCAGAACATAATCCTGCAATGTGCTGGAAGAAATATACACATGTAAGCTAACCACATGGTCCCCATGTTCCTAGTTATGAAATATAATAACAAATTCTGGCAATCTGACGTGTAAGCATGCCGTCATGTCACAACTGTTTTGGCTCTGTTTGATATCTTTACTTCTACAGTATGTTGAAAAGAAAAATGAATCCTTTTAAAAAAGGAGTCAGGCTACAGAGGATCGATTGTAATGACTAGCTATACATAATCATTACAGGCCGGCTGATAGGGTGCAGAATGGAGACTGATTATCTGAGACAGCAGAGACGAGCTGGAAACGAGGGATGAAAGGGATAAAAGGAAGAGAGAACACAAGATGAAAAGAGAGATCCAATCTGATAACTTTTTTCTGTTTTGACAAACACAAAATGGACCTCAGCTGGTCAATCCGACCCCTGGCATCTAACTCAACATTTCTGGCTTCTAATTGTTTACCGCAGAAAAGCGGCAAGTAAAGATTTTTTTTAAAACGATTTTCTTCAAGTAATCCATCACCTGGTCCCTCCCTGTCACCGTTTTCCTCTACGGAGGTAGCACATCTGTCCTGTATACACCTGGTTTTTAAAATGTGTTTCTGTGATGTGAACACAAGCGGACCGCCGAGACACATCGGCATTCACATCTGTGTCCATCAAGCGTCTCCAGCTGTGTTCAGATTGCGTTAGTGCCTACGTCACTTTCGCCAGAAGGTTAAATTCCTTTAAAACCAAGCGTTAACACAGTGATTGAAAAGGCAGACGATCTAAATCAGGCTGGATCGAGGACTGCAGGCTTACAAACGCGTCACAAATAGAGGCCTTGTTGTGGTTTGACAGACAAGCTGCGGCTCAGGTGTAGACCGGTCCACTACCAATCGTTAGGTTGGTGGTTTGAATCCCTGGCCCTGCAGTCCCATGTCCAAGTGTCCTTGGGCTGAACCCCGAGTTGCCCCCGATGCTGCACGATCGGAGTGTAAATGTGTGTGTGTTTATCTGACAGCCTCGGCCACAGGGTGTGAATGGGTGTGAATGGTTCCTGTACCATGTACAAGCACTTTGAGTAGTGTAGCGTAGTAGACTAGAAAGGTGCTACATAAATACGGTCCATTTACATTCACAAGACGAGTGTTTGAGGATTCACTGACAGCTTAGTAGCTACAAGCCAAACAAAGGGGCTAAAAAGTTTTAACATTTTCAGTTTTATTAATTGGGAATCCAACAGAAACAGGGAACAAAACAAGCATTTAAAACCTAAAAAAAACAGTTTCACAATGTCTTTTTCTCTTTGTTGTCTCTTCATTTTATACTACAAAAATGGATAGAACAGTGTGTGTGTGTGTGTGTGTGTGTGTGTGTGTGTGTGTGGGGTCTGGCAGCCAGCTGATTTCCTGCGGTGCCTTGGATCAGAGTGTGTACTCCACATTATTATCAGAATCATTAAGTCCCCATTTGGCTGAATCCCAACATCAAGGACAATACGACACCTCAAGGACATTTTATAGTCTGAAGTTATTAAAGCCGCATTAACTACCCCATTGCATTCATTTGCTCAATCAAACACTACACAATCCCTCCCGGATCTCTTTTTGAAAGGCAAATGGCACTCAAGAAGACATGCAGCGTACTGTTGACAACACAGCGTGTTTGAAAGAGTGGATAAATGTGACACTCAAGACAGAAACATGAAATGGAGGCAGAAGACAGGTGGTGTGGGTTGTAATGAATGGCGGGTGGTACCCGGGCCCGTGCGCTCTGTTGGCAGCGAGCGTTACCTTTGACCAGAGACTGTCTGAAGGCTGCTAATGAGCCGGGAACACACCCCTCTCCGTCTCGCCTTCCTCTTTCTTCTGTGTCTCTCGTTTTTTTTCCCCCCCCATCATCATTCCTCCCGTCCTGAGCTAACTCTATAGGACAAGGACTTTCTAAAGGGCAGAGATAGTAAGGGGAAGCTAAATTGGTTCAGTGGCGCTGTTCTGATGACGCGCAAACAGGTGAAGATTTAGCTACATCTCCCATCTGAGATCGGTCACTTGGGTTTTGGTAATTAGATTGTAACTTGACCCCGGTTGGAAATTAAAATAAAGAGATTGGGCAAACAAAAAAAAAGAAAACACACTACTGTTCACAGTAAGTGGGTGTCATATTCCTGAAAGTTATTCAACTCTTGTGTTGTCTTTCCGTTGACCAACTCCCCCCCCCCAATGTTTCTGTCACTTTAACGTTTTTGTCACTTTTACCGATGTTTTGGTCAATTTTTTTCCACAAGTTCTGACACAGCTTTTTTTTCACCTACGTTTTTGAACCTTTATACGAAATTTTGGTCACTTTTTTCAATGTTTTATCAATTCTTTTTATATATTTCTGATATAGAAATTTTTGGAAAATGGGTCAAATTTGACCCGAGGACAACAGCAGGGTGAAGCACAGAGTGGTCAAAGATGCCCACGATTAGAGCACGAGACCATATAAAAGAGGTTTATTCCTCATCGCAGAGGTCTCTGGTTCGAACCTGCGGCAGGTTTCCTCCACGCCATTCCCCTCTCTCTCCCCTTTCATGCTCGCCTGGTAATTAAAAGGTAAAGATGCCCAAAACAAAATGTCCACTATCCCTAAGTGCCCCCCCTGTTTGCCCAAATGTCCATATGATTAGAAAAATGCCCCACCGGTAAAATCAAATGCCCCTCTAATCAGTCCAAGTGTATAACTAGCACCCGAGCCCATGCTGTTGGCCCAACTGCCAACGGTTTAATAAAGTGCCCCAATGATTGGCCAAAGAGCCCCTCTGTGTGGCCCAACTGCCCCTCTAAGTGGCTCTAGCAATCCCCTTGCTTGGCCCAAGGGCCTCTGTAGCTCCCTCCAGTGCCCCCATGATTAGCCCAATAGCCCCTCTGGCTGGCCAAAGTACCCAAAAGTATCCTAGAAGCTGCCTTTACTCATTTTTGCCTGTGCCCAATAGTTTGTGCACACCTCTGCACAGAAACACTCATACTATTTTAAAGTTTTCCATATTTCTTGTCTTGAGATGAGACACGAAGATGCAGAAGAAGAAGAAGAAGAAGAAGCTCTCCACTAAAACTGATTATTCAAAATGCCACAATCAATCTTTTTAGGGTTGGACACAAGCAGAGACTGTCCCCTGCAGGATAAGAGGGAGTGAAAAAATAAAAAATAAAAATAATACACACTTGAGTGCTCTCGCTGCAGTTTCCCTCTACGCAGCGTGAACACTGGTTAGAATTCAGATTGGGGTTTAAGCTCGTGGGAAATTCAGCCTGTGTGCTGGCTCAGAAAACCAGGGTCACAGCAAGGTCACCAGTGTTGTTCCTTCAATCGGAACAACGTGAGGTTTCAAACAAGACACAATTGGAGGGGAAAGAATAGTCAATATTGAGGACGATTGTCCCTAAGAGATGTCTCAGATGTCAGAGTGTCACTGAGGACATTGCTTCCCCGTCCTTGTTTATGAGTATTTATTACTGCGTTCCTCATCCAATGAGCTTATACTTCTGCCGCCATCCAGCTGTGCAGAATGAGCGGTGATTCACTTCCAGTGTAATTATTTCAGAGACAAATGAGGAGAAAATTATACAGTAAAATTCTCTGATGACTATTGAACAGCAGGAAGGATTTACTTATATTTCTGACCCACCAGAATAAAACTCTCCCCTGCGGTTGCCTAATTGAGTCTGTGATATTACTGCTCGTTCCTGTTTGAGAACGCCTCTCCATCCTTTAACAGCATGCCTGATGAAGTGGAGGAATATGCCTCGAAGGCCGACATGCTCTTCTAAACCGTGTTCCTACGAATTAATTAACCAAAGGGTAATTGTTTCCTGGACCTCAAATTTGGCCATGTGATTTTACCTTAAATTGTTTTAATGAGACAGATGTTAAGCTGAAGCGTGTTCAGCCCTCGGCAATGGGAATATGTGAGACAATGATGAGAATTAGAAGAGAAAAGGGATGGAAGGGAAATTTAATAAGAGCCAAAAATAGTACAAAATGAGTGGATACACCACGTCAATTTGGGAGGAAATATCTAGCCGAGTAGCAGCTGGAGCTGGTGAAAGTTGGTCAGGAATATTTGAGTCTTGTACTTTTCTTTTTTTGGGGATTTATTATTATTATTAATATTATTATTATTTTTATTATTTTTATTATTTTTATTATTTTTATTATTTTTATTATTTAAATAGAAAGGGTGAAGATCAGATCAGTACCACAAATATGGGTTACAAGCTGATTTAGAAGTTAAAACATGCAAAGTTTCATCATTCCTTTTGATTTTTGAACAAAGTAATATTCATTATAAAAATCCAAGTATTTTTCAGTTAAAATTTACAAATGCCCAAAAAAATTTGAAGCCTTAGGAGTGACATAGAATATAATTCATGTCTCGATCTAGCTGTGAAAACAGGGAGTGGACACCGTCCTCACGGGGGGGTGCGGGATGTGTCTAGCCCTCTGCTTTTTTTGATGTTTTTTTTCCAGTTATTTGATATTTCTAATGTTGACATTTTCAGCACTTATTTTGAAGGCCCATTTTTTCTGATAAAAGAACATGAAAACGGGTCAAATTTGACCCGAGGACAACATGAGGGCTAGACCCATTTTTATGTCTCCTCCTTAAGGTGTTTTAGGTTGCTCTAGGAATGTGATTTTATTAAAATCTTGCAATCTTGGCAATTTTATTTATAATTTTAGATTTGCATTTCTGTTTCTATCCCTGTTCTGAGGAGAAAGGGATGAAAAGCAACAGCTGGAAGAGCTGAGGATGGGACAGGTGGAGCTATATGACTATGTATGAACTGTAAAAAAACGCAGGTTAACATCTAGAATCTACTGAAATGAAATCAGTTACATTGACAGATTTGGTAAAGCAAAGCCAAAAATCAATGTTTTTCCTCAGGTTCGAGAGCCAGAGCGCAGACCTAAACGAATTCCTCTGCTCAAATCTGCATCTGAATAGCAGAGACCTTATATGGTCAGAGAGGGGAACCGGAACTGCAGGAGCTTCCTTCCTTCCTTTTTTCTTTTTACCCCTCACAACCATGTCCATATTTAGTATACGGAAGGAAGACGACGGTGTTTTCAGCCGTACTGACATCACCAACAAGACATTTTTGGGCTGCGGATACAGCATTGTACTCCATCTCTCCTCCTCCTTCCAAAGGCACTCCAGTCGAGGCGTTTCGCTTCTTCTATTTTTAGAAACGTGTGCAGAGTCGGCGTGTTCTCCCCGGGCTGCCTGAGCTCCCACATCAATGCGGAGGCGTTCGCAGACACAGAGAACGCAGTAGTGAAAGAGGAGAGGATGAGTGGGAGGACACTCCACACAATGCAGTGTGGAGCATCCACGCAGCGAGTCATGCAGCAGAGCAGTTCAAAACTCTGACAGCATCGTGTAAATTAAGAATGACTGAATGAAACACAGAGAGGCATCATTTCCCCTTCCTGTGCCGAGCTGTCGGGGCTGTGCTCTCCATGAACAAGTGTCAACCATGTGGAGATGTGAGTCAGTGTAATTTAGGCCACACGAGTGGATAATAATCACGTAAGGTTCATTTTTGTCCTAATTACTCACTTTGAGTACCGCCTGCTCTAGCATGTGAGGGTGTACAGTATACATTATACTGTTTATGTGTGTGTGTGTGTGTTCTTGTTAAACAATATTTCTGGGGTCCAAAAACAGGGAATACAGTATACTTGTGGGGTCCGGATAGCTTTGTGGGGCTAAAATGGATGTGAACCCAACATCTTTAAAGGGCTGTTTGAGGGTTTAGACTTGGTTTTAGGACTAGGGTTAGAATTATGTTATGGTTAGGATGAGGGTAAGGGTTAAGGTTAGACATTAAGTTGTGATGGTTAGGGTGAGGGTAAGGGGTAAGGTTAGACATTAGTTGTGATGGTTAGGGTGAGGGTAAGGGTTAAGGTTAGGGTAAGGGTTAAGGTTAGGGTAAGGGTTAAGGTTAGACATTTAGTTGTGATGGTTAGGGTGAGGGTAAGGGTTAAGGTTAGGGTAAGGGTTAAGGTTAGGGTAAGGGTTAAGGTTAGACATTTAGTTGTGATGGTTAGGGTGAGGGGCTAGGGAATGCATTATGTCAATGACGGGTCCCCACAAAGATAGTGAGACGCACTTGTGTGTGTGTGTTTGTGTAGGCAGCTGAAATCTACCATTAAACTGCTCCTCTGCCTCTGCTGCAGTTTCTAAAGTGACTCCCTGAAATAGCAGATTGTTTATGTGGAAAACTACACGCTACAATCACACGCACTAGAGGATTCTCCAGAGTGCAGCGATGAACATCTGAGTGTAATAACCTGTTTTTCAGTTTTTCTCATTCAGATAACTGTTACTGAGAACAGGAGTTAAACCGCTACGGTTGGGTATCGGGAACTTTAGTCTAATCGTAAATGAAATGAGCCGTGACATTGATGTGAAACATGCATTTAGGGTGTACTTTAGGGGTCTAGTTTGGCTTGACCTTTCATTAATATATAATTGGCTTTACCACGTGGTTATTTCATATACTTTATTCATTGAGTTATATTGTGATATATATTTTTAGAGATATTAAATTACCTATATCAAGATGGAAGATTTGGTCCAAAATCACCCAGCCCGAAACCCAAAAGTCACCCAAAGCATGGACCTCAAACTCAAGAAAACCATGTGTAAACCAGCACATATTTAACTGGTAGATGTAAGAATACAGGAAGATACGGAATATATAATAAATGTATAAGAATACTAAGAATCTGAATCAATATAATCTCAATAATGTTAAACCAGAGACGGTTTGGAACCGAGACACCCCAACAGATTATGAGCGATTCTTTTGCCCCGTAGTCACCAAAGTACATATTGGACCCCTTCCTCACAAGCCACATATCTTCAGAACTTTCTTACACTAAAATGCATCAGGAGAAAATTAACCTTGTTTGCGACCTGTTTCGGTCTCAGGACCGAACTCTCGTGAGATCTGGCTAATCTCTGTGATGCTAAATATGTATATAACAATATAGCGGAGACCTTATATGATCAGAGAACTGCAGGAGCTTCCTTCCTTACTTTTTTTTTTTTTTTTTTTTACCCCTTACAACCATGTCCATATTAACTGATGTGTCCGTCTGAAAAAGATGATCAATCAGTCCAGCGATTCTCTGCACTAACGTGCATTATGTTCGTCACTTTCTCCATCAAGCTCAGTTCCTCAAACCCAACTCTCCAAATCTCCTTATTTCAACCCGTCACACGCACTTCCACATCCCCTGTTCATGTGCTAATGCCATTAGCTGCTGTTTATCTTAATTAATGACATTGTTTCAGCGAGTATGGTCAGAGTGAATTCGGGCAGGAAGGCTCTGCCGCCTCAAGAGAGATCAATTCATTCGGCACCGATGCGCCCGGACACCCCCCCCCCCCTCAACAAAACCCAATTAAATGCACAAGTTGGCCAATTTTACAAATCTGTTGATTTGAAATCTGTTGTGATTCACACACACACACACCCCCACCGGTCACAGTGCTGGCCAAGGAAATGAACACACACACACACACACACACACACACACACACTTCTGTACACTCACAACCAAATGCACAATCCTTGTTATCTGCTAATAATAAGCTAGCAGGCTTATGATTTTCTTTCACTGAGCACCATTGTTGTTGCATACAGTACAATGTTTCCCCTGACCTCTTTTAGAGAAAGAAATAAGCCGAGAGCATGCTGATATTTTCTTTAGGCTAACAAACACAAAAAAAAATTGCAATAACGATTAACAAAAACAACATATTGTGCAGCCCTAACTTACATTATATCCAAACTAAAGTTACAATTTAAGAAACCTCCTAAAACTAAACTATTCACGCTTTGCTTGTTGCCAGGTAATTAACGTTTTCGAAGTTAATTTACTCAACACAAGTCATGGAACATGCCAACGCATCCGCCCGGCGATACGCGCCGTCAGAGCGATCCCCGCCGCCGTCCCCACAGACCACAGCAGCCCTGAACCCCTTTGTGGAGACGCCATCAATCCATTCTGCTCAGCTTAGTCTGTCACTGCGCTGGAGGCAGAGGGAGGTTGTGCTGAGTTAAAGGACTGCTCAGTCATGGTTAGGCTGCCAGAAAAGACAAAAAGAAATCCAAAAAAAACGAACACAAAACAGGCAACTCTAACAAGCACGCAGACAAAAGACTACAAAAGCACAGCTGTGTAAGACACAAAGCAGGAAATGCACAACAAGCTGATGGAAATGGGGATGTACAGATGGATGATGGGATATCCTGTTGAGAAGTTTGCACACCGAGTTAATGCATTTTATAATTGAGTCATTGTGATGCCAAAACAAATCTTGTACGCTTTTATATAGTTAAATATAGATTTTATTATAAAAACACAAAATGGTATTTATTTTTTACCATTGTAGTTGACAGACGAAAATAACAGTTTTTGCTATACCAAGGCCTTTACTTATACCGAGGTGGGTTTTAATAATTGAACATTTAGATGAGTCATAGGCTTGTACAGTACGTACATTGAAGCTGCAAGATTACTGCAGGAAGTACAGTCTTAAAGTGGTTTCAACCACATCACTGTATGAAATATGGAGTTGAAGCTGAATGGAGGGATAGTAATGAGTTTGTATTTTCACCACTCAAAATGATTGTGTGCACACTCTCAGGTGGGTATTTATTTCAAAGAGACGCAGGGAGGGAAACGGAAATGACGAGGCGCGAGAAGAAGTGCAAGCGAGCGCCCTGAAAAAAAGTCTCCTCATGAATGATGAATCCAGCTTTTAGATCTTCTTCACTTGCCTCAGATATCCCTGTTAAACCATCACCATCCCTCCCTCCCTCTCTCCCTTCCTTCCTTCCTTCCTTCCTTCCTTCCCCATGCTGTTTCAGTCCAGCCTGGTATCTTAAGTCCCATTAAGGGTGAAAAAACAAAGAGGATGCAGTGGTCCAGAGCTAACGCAGACTTGTCACGCTCCCCGGCATGTGACTGAGTCTACAACTGTGACACAACGTTTGCACAAGGCACGACAGTGATATACAGGCCTGTCTTACTTCATTTAGATGTTCCTACCTGTGTATCTCGCTAGAAATGGGCGTGTAATTCTCACCAATGCAAATAATCACTATAGTTAAGTCTATAAGGAGCAGAACCAGGGCTGATCCAACTGAAACCAGACAACCACTGCGTGGGAGGATCGTTCCTCACATGCTACTGGAAGCAGCAGTCAAACGGGAGGATTTGTTTTATTTATAAATGTATAGATGTATAGAGTAGAGCAAATCAACCTTGCCATGTGTGCTGTCGTGAATATCAAATGCCAGACAAATTTGTGAATTCATTAATAGCTCACAGCGGCGCAATATTAAAACAACTGGAAAGTCTTTATATTTCCTGAATGTGAGGGAAACAAGAGATTATCCAAATGGGCATGCTGGGAAAAACATGAAGAATTAATTATCGGGTCTGATTATATGAATTGTGTGTAATAATGCCATCAAATAAGCTCCAAATTGCGGTACAATACAGACAATTGCTCTGTTTAAACAGGCATTTAAGCACTGAGTTACAGTAAAAAAATGTACGTACGTACATACATTTACATGTATGTATGTATGTATGTATGTATGTATGTATGTATGTATGTATGTATGTATGTATGTATGTATGTATGTATGTATGTATGTATGTATGTATGTGTGTGTCTCCGGTTTCAGATTTGGTCATCAGCTGCTTCTGCTCAACAGCACGAGCCATCCCATTCACCATCTGCTTGTGCAACCCCCCTCCACCCCACCAGGGGTGCTACAGCCACTACGAGGACTCACCAAGATCCTTAGAGCCTTGACTTTCGCTGGCCATCTCGCCCATCCGCACCAGAGCGTCGAAGTAGCCCTTTGCAGCATATGTGACACCTGGAAACATGGAAGCATTGGGGCATCAGATCAAGGGTGCCGAGTTGAAATGATCTTCCTCAGCTCTGCAACCCTCCCCTACAAGCCCACCCCTCCCCAGAGAGGCAAGGTTGGGCATGGGAAATAAGAGCGACAGGCGGAAATGGAGACCAGGCAGGAAAAGAAAAAGCTCTATGGAGGCAACTACAGATACAGAGAGACAGCTAGCGAGACTAATCCCAAGCATAACAACAACAACTTTTCGTTAGCACAAAGCTGTTAAAGCCTTAACCTTCAAAAGGGCGCGATGCAGTTTTGGTCATTTCTTTGCAGTTTTCCCGCTTTTTGCTCACAGGTTTCTCTATAGAGCCCCCTCTCACCCCCACAGGTTTCTCTATAGAGCCCCCTCCTCTACTCTATAGAGCCCCCCTCTCACCCCACAGGTTTCTCTATAGAGCCCTCCCCTCTACAGGTTTCTCTATAGAGCCCCCTCTCACCCCCACAGGTTTCTCTATAGAGCCCCCTCCCCTCTACAGGTTTCTCTATAGAGCCCCTCCTACAGCTTCAGAATAGATATTTGGCAGCTCCTATGTGGAAACCATAGATATCGCCATGATGTAGCTAGTAATTAGTGTTGATTGTGGATAACTTCCCTAAAAGGCCATTTTCAAATTAACATACTCTTTATCTGGCACCCAAAGGAGTCCCCAATCTGCAAAAAGGCGTTCAGACGAAAAAAACAACAACAACAACCCTGCGTTTGTAAAAACGACCTAAGAGGCTGGCAGTTGGGGGCAAGATGTTTCAAGTACAAGTGAGACAATCTAACTGGATCAGGAAGTCCACTTTGAGTTTAAAGGGCTCATCTGAAGCCAGACAGTTCTTAATACATCAAATACTGCTAAAAGATGCAGTGGGAGAGACTTATAAAACTAATTTTCTGTCATAATTGCTGAAACTGACCCTATGTTCCAGTAGAACAATCTGGTTCCTCTGGCACCACCTACAGCCTGTAGAGTGATTTGTAAAAATCCACAGCTCCCTGTTCAGATGCACTAATCAAGGCCAGGGCGGGATGTCTAACTGTGTGTCAATCACTGCCCAGGCACACACATTCATCTTCCCAATCCTACCTACGGCACCTTTAACCTAGATACTGTAGTTGTGATATGAGAGGATGTGGATTCAACACTGGGATTGATGCGATGAAATAAAAATCAAACCCAGACCACAGCAAACGCCTCGGAGGTGAATTGTGTTTCATTTGTGCTACTTGTAGCATTCAGAAATGACACTTCAGCAGATAAATCACAAGCTATCTCCATGGCTAGATGCCTCTATAGGGAAGCAGAACACGTCTGGTTTTGTTATTAGGCTGGACTGAATCTTTAAAGTCCTAAAACAACACCATCTTAACAATAAAGTATGCTGACAAAAAATCCACAGCAATAACGTCAAACCATATGGCAATTCAGATACTGTATGTCAGTATTATTCACTGCGGTGCATTGTCACACAGGACAGGGACACTGGCTGAGATAGAACAGTGACTCAGGTCTTAAAAAACTGGGACAAGATGGCCTCAAGCAGCAGCAACGGAGAATTGAAGTGGGTTCGGGGGGGTTAGCCACACAGCAAGTGACAGCCATGAAGACAGAGGACACATGTCCAGTCGGGAGATACATATGGATGGTGGGCTGAGTTTATTACAACGCTGTCACGTTGATGCGTGTTTGTGCTTTGAACTGCAAGTGGAAAGTCATGCAGAATCCCCAAGGGGGATGACAACATATTTATATATCCACATGGAAAACACTAGCAATCTATTCTGAGTGCAGGTTCACTTCTGGTTGTTTATGTTGAGTCCACAGTGACGCTGAGCGAAGCCCACTGCTGTGCAAGTTATTGTTCTGAAAAATGAAGACAGCGGCTTGCTGCTCAGCCTGTAGACATACTTAAAATAATCTTCAATAGAGACAATTTTGAACAGGCTTGTGAAATAACCTGGTCTGCTTTTACTTTTCTATCAAAACCATGCGCTGTGATTAAAGGCAGTTAATCTGTACACAGCAGTGCAACCCTTCCAGACAGAGTATGACAAAGGGACAATCCAAGACCTTTTTCTGGCTTTTCTTAAGCCTGATTTCACTTTATGAGTTTTTTTTTTTAACATTAATATGAGTTCCCCCAGCCTGCCTATGCCCCCCCCCCAGTAACTAGAAATGGTGATAGGTGTAAACCGAGCCCTGGGTATCCTGCTCTGCCTTTGAGAAAATGAAAGCTCAAATGGGCCAATCTGGAATATTGCCCTTATGAGGTCATAAGGGGAAAGGTTACCTCTCCTTTCTCTGCTTTGCCCGCCCAGAGAATTTGGCCCGCCCATGAGAAAGAGAGAGACATTAGGGGACCATTAAGGTCTATATAAAAGAGACTTCAGATACAGTATTAGGGGACCACTAAGGTCTATATAAAAGAGACTTCAGATACAGTATTAGGGACCACTAAGGTCTATATAAAAGAGACTTCAGATACAGTATTAGGGGACCACTAAGGTCTATATAAAAGAGACTTCAGATACAGTATTAGGGGACCACTAAGGTCTATATAAAAGAGACCTCAGATACAGTATTAGGGGACCACTAAGGTCTATATAAAAGAGACTTCAGATACAGTATTAGGGGACCACTAAGGTCTATATAAAAGAGACTTCAGATACAGTATTAGGGGACCACTAAGGTCTATATAAAAGAGACCTCAGATACAGTATTAGGGACCACTAAGGTCTATATAAAGAGACTTCAGATACAGTATTAGGGACCACTAAGGTCTATATAAAAGAAACTTCAGATACAGTATTAGGGACCACTAAGGTCTATATAAAGAGACTTCAGATACAGTATTAGGGGACCACTAAGGTCTATATAAAAGAGACTTCAGATACAGTATTAGGGACCACTAAGGTCTATATAAAAGCATCCAAAAAGCAGCATGTCATGGGACCTTTAAGCTCAGGTGGGAAATAAGATTGCAAGAGATGAAATGGAGTTGAGCCTAATTGAATCGATGTCTGGACAAATCCCAGCCGGGAGGAGAGCAGGGACAGGTGAGGCGGGATTAGCTTTAGGAGATGCTTTGCCTGTCTGTCAGTTGAAAAATGACAGCGAAAGAGGAGAATAGAGAAAGAAAGGAAGAAGGAGGAGGAGGGTTCTGCCTGTGAAGAGGGTTAGAAGAGCGATTTCAAGCCGATACAGAGCGGAGAGTGTGAAACACAAACAAAGAAGAAGTCTTGATCAGCTGAGATTCACATTAAATCAATGGAAATCAAATCCTCTCACATTCCCTCCCAGGAAGCTTGGATTTGATGGGTTGCGGGTCACTTTTAGTGACTGTACTCGAGTGTAGTTTAGAGCTGCATCACACGGACAACATTACATCTTTGCGTTTCTGTTTTGCACTTTACAAACAAGCAAAAAACAAGCAGTTTGAAAGACGTCACTTTAAGCTCTGGGATTTACAGATTTAGCAATCTATTATATGAAGAAATAGTTGGCAGATTATTCAATAATAAATAGAATCATTTGTTGTCACACTGACTGAAATATGCAATCTAGATAGGGCTGCATCCAAGGATAATTTTCTCCATTAATGGAGTAGTTGTTTGGTCCCTACAATGTCAGAAAATGGTGAACCATGTGGATCAGTGTTTCCCAGAAGCCCAAGATGACGTCCTCAGATGTCTGGTTTTGTCCACAGCTCAAAAGATATTCAGTCTACTGTCCCAGAGGACAGAGGAAACTAGAAAATAGTCAGGAATTAACTGATTAATCAATTATTAAAATATTTGGTGATTAATTCAATAGTTCGATTCCTCTTTGCAGCTCTAAATCTAGATCTCTCTCAAAGCCAAATATAATGGACTTTGAACTAAGACTAGATGTCTTCTGACCTTTAAACTACCAAATCGGTGCTTAGGCTACTGAGCTCTCTCCTTTCACACATGGAGCCTCTCCCAGGTGAGATCTTCTCTCAGCCCCTACAACATTATAATAATATTTTCCAGCTTCGCAGCTCCGACAGAGCTGCACTAATCTGTAATAACATATTTTAATAAAGACTGAACTCCGGCTAAGCACCACATCCCAATGCACACTACTCACATCCAGTCCAATCAAGCCCAAATGCTTTCAGACTCAAACAAACAGACCCAGTCAGCTTTCCTCCCTCCATCACGCCGGTCTCCACTGTCCCCAGAGATGCAAACCTGCAACCCCCCAGTTCTACTTTAAAGAAACCAGAGGCTGCACTGGCATTTTTCCAGCGACAATAGACACTCGCCGGGTGCGCTGCCCTACTCTAAACCCTGCCTCTGTGCCGCTGCCTGGCATTGATGAAGTGTAATCCCCACTCAGGGAGTCGCAGGGCTATTTTTAGCCTGCTCTATCAGATGGGAGTGAGGCCTCCTTTATTGGTCCCATGGGCTGCTGAGTCTTCCCTGCATTTTGCCTCCAATCACAGGAAGAGCCCCGCTCCACGTACCAAGCACCGCTGCACCATCGCTGAAAATATGATACGGTCCCCTTAACCTCCTCTCAGCAGAGTGACATGAAAAAGAGTTTTCTTATCAATAGATGAGCTGAACATGCTTGGAGGCTCGTCTTATCTGACGACATGTACATGGCAAGGCTGAGAGCCTTGTTAGCGTTAATCTGGAATCAGGAAATATCTTTATCGATGCCTCTAATCAAAGAAATCCATGAAACACGAACAGGCTGCAGGACATCCCTCAGGGCAATGATGAAGGCCGTTGATCTCTACACATTTTATTTTTATTTTTTTTAATTTGAAAGTCAGTTTTTCCTCATGTAAATATATTTCTCTCTCAACTGTTTTTTGCACCCCCTTCTTTTTCTCTTTTTTTTACCCCGTCTTGTCCTGGATACCGGCTCGCTCTCGTTTCCTTGGCCCCACGAGGGGCACCGTTATTCTCGCGACTCCTCCTGTTCCACTTCCCATTGGCTTGTGCTCCACTTAGCTCCCCCAAGACATTTCCAGTGCTTTTGTTTTTAACCTTGAGACATTGCTCCATGAACACCTCAAAATTCGCTCTCACACACACACACACACGACCATGCAAACACACCTGTGCAAGCCACATAAAGCAATGACAAAGGACGCACAGTAGAGGCGGACATTTGATTAATGAACCAGTGGAGGGAGGACGACGTGTGGACATGGACACCATCACAGTGGAACAATCGGAGGACATCGACTTAGAGTGTCATCTCTGATAAGCACATCGTTAACATTGGAGAACACAACTTTTTGGACAAGCTATTCTATGACTGTCTCTGCGAGGGGGGGGGGGCATTACTGCTGTCACTTTTGCAGACCAGCAACAGACTAGCTTCTGTAGTTCAAAGACATCAAGTTTATGGATTATGGAGGGCTTGACGCCGAAGTCAACAACACAAGAAAATACTGAATATCTTGTCACACCACATCTCTACTCAGGGAATATTAGGGTATAAAAGCAGTCGGCCCTCTGCCTGGACTACTGGACAGACAGGAGGAATGAAGGAGGGACGAAGACTGAGAGAAAACCAGAAATGGTTGCTGTACTCACTGGTGAGCGCCTTCTCGTAGCTTTTTCCCATGGCTATGAAGTTCCGTAAGCAGGGGTTGAACTGCTCCATGATGGACTAAAAAAAAGGGAGAAGAAAAACAGCACCTTTGGTTAGTCAAGTAGCAGGGAAGATACACATACAAACGCTGATATGAGCTACAATGACGGCGCCCACTCTTTACTGGGGCATGGGCATGGACACACACACACACACACACACCGTACACACAGCAGAGTCAGCTGAGCCAACCAGGAGGAAGAGGAGTGCAGCAGGGATTCATTTCAAGCTCATGGCGAGGACTGGATGGATGAAATATACAGAGAAAGAGAGAGAACAAGTCACTTTGAGGGTTTTTGTGCATATGTTGTGGTTTTGTGTGTGTGTGTGTGTGTGTTTCCTCTCACCTCCCCTGCCGCCTTTATTAAAATAAAACCTGGTTTTGGCTGCCGACTCCCGTCAGCTCAGCAGCAGACCTGGACCCATCACTGTTTCTTTCTCCCTCACACTCACTGAACTCTAGCACACTGTTCCTGCTAATTGCTTCTTCTTTTCTTTTTTTTTCCCCTTCAAAAGGGTCAGTTCAACCAAATTATAAATAAAACATTTTCTCACTTATCTCTGGTGGTGTCACATTTCAGAAGCAGATGTCTCAAACCATATAAATCAAAACTAACCAAATAAAACCAAAACTAACCGATGTGTCTAGAGCCAACACTAAAAACATTATGTGGCACCATAGCAACACCCGGCAACGGTCTGAATATGAAACAGAATTCAGCTGCAGGGAACTTGCAGATCAAGGTGGATAAAAAACACGCGGAAACGTAATGGCCCTCATTCACCAACCGTTCTAACTAAATGTCTTCTTAAAACCTTTTTTTTTTAAGATAATTTCTTGGGCACCTTCAGGCTTTTATTTGACAGGACAGGTGAAGACAGGAGTCGAACCTGCGGCCGCTGCGTCGAGGAGTAAACCTCTGCATATGGGTGTCCGCTCTGCAAACTGAGCTATCCGGGCTCTGGCTTTTTATTATTTTTAAACAAAGATTATGACACTAACCAATGAGATTTGTTCTTTTAAGTAACACAATCTATACACACTCAACACAAACACATGCACCGACACGTTTGCCGACATTTGTCTATAATTCAAATTCTTTTCTACTCTTTTGAATTATTTAAATCAATGTTCAAAATGATTTTTAATAATGTCTCTAATATTCTAATATTATAATCTTAATATATTTATTTTTAAATAAATAAACACTACACTTCACGTAAGTTATGTTAATTGGGAACCATGCATTCCAAGAATTAGTGATAGATCAGGCTGTGATTCAGGAGGTAGGGCGGGTCATCCTTTACCCACAAGGTTGGCGGTTGGATTCCCAGCTCCTCCTGTCCACATGTCAAGGTGTCCTTGAGCTAGACACTGAACCCCAAGTGGCCCCGTTGGCAGGCCAGCGCCCTGCATGGCAGTGAACGTGGGTGTAAAAGGTGAAGCTAAGGTGCTTTATAAAGGCAGTCCATTTACAATTTAGAGGCCCAAAGTAACCGAGACCAACACATTACTCATCCAAAGCGACTTACAATTGCTATATGTCAGAGATTGGAGCAACTAGGGGTTAAGTGTCTTGCTCAAGGACACATTGGTTGATGTATCGCAGTGGGATTCCAACCCCATTTGAATCCCATACCAAAGGCATGTGTCATAGCCACTGCGTCATCACCACCCTGTGCGTCTAACAGTGTGGGGGGGGGCATGGCATCACAATGGTGGGTCCATCACAATGGACGACGATAATGTCCATCTGCACAACCCTATGGCATAATTACTACAGCTGAAACCATGCCATGCCGATCTATTTGCAGATTGAGACACTTCAGGACAGATCGGTTGGCCTGCAGAAGTAAACCTCCACTTCAGGTTTTCGTTCGCCATTCTTGACTCAACACCGCCCTGCAGTCTCACGCCCTTTTATGTGGATTCGTGGGTTATTTACCTGCTCATTAGGATCCATTGACATGTGCTGTGGATTTACCAGGACAGTGGGATTCACCATTGTAAGAGCACAGGTGCGAAAAATTCAGCGTTTTAGAAGCACAGCCTGAACCTGATTTAGACTTTTCTTTAGGACCTTTCAGATATTGGTGAATGAGGCCCATTGCTTTTAATCATACCATGTCACTTCAAACTGGGTCATTCTGTAACAAGCACAGCTCAGCCAATGATCAGAACAGACACTCCGAAATAGGGTTGTGCCACGCCCCCGTCACATACACACTAAGCCTAGTAGACGGGAAACTGACAACTCCGTCGGTCTTAAACTAGCAGAGACACTTGCATCGGGCTTTGTGCTGTGCTGTCCCTTAAGTGGAAGCTACCCCGCCCCCTTACGTGCAACCTATTTGTAGTGATACAGTCTCTCTCTCCCTGTCAGTATAGTAGCTCGCTCTACCTGGACTAGTAACGTATCAGCAGTAATGAGTTACTCTAATCTGACCCCTTTTTTCAGTATTAAGTAATCTAACGCGTTACTATTTCCAAACCAGTAATCAGATTAAAGTTACTTATCCAAGTCACTGTGCGTTATTACAGTATTTTTGTCATTGTCCTTAGTGAATATATATATATTTTTGCTTTCTTCTTGCGTCTCGGGGAGTGAAGTCACATATGCGACAAGTCACGATGTCAACCGAGTGCAGATGTGAGTCACTTTGCGACGAATGAAGATGTGCACACGTCACTATGCGACAAGTAGCCTACAAGATGCTAACGAGAGACTTCTGTAATGTCAATACGGTAAAAATGGACCTACTTAACCAAGTTATGCCAAGCTGCCTCACAGTAAACCGGTGGTCATTTTTATGTTGAGGCGGCGGGGGTGTTGTTGGCAGCTGCTGAATGTAAAGTAAAGTAACTTGTAATTTAACTTCGTTACTTTTAAAAACAAGGACTTACAGTTGTGGTCAAAAGTGTACATACACTTGTAGAAAATCACAATGTTATGGCTGTCTTGAGTCTTCAATAAGTTCTACAACTCTTATTTTTCTGTGATAGAGTGATCGGAACACATACATGTTTGTCACAAAAAACAGTCATAAAGTTTGGTTCTTTCATAAATTTATTATGGGTCTGCTGAAAATGTCACCAAATCTGCTGGGTCAAAAATATACATACAGCAACAAAATATGTCAATTTTGGTGATGTAGCGAGTTGTGTCAATCAAATTAGCTTCATGTCATGGCCTCTTCACTTCTTCTAAGTGATTCTGATTGACTACAGCTGTTGACTTCTCATGAGCCCATTTAAATAGGGCTCATTTGACCCAGTGATTAGACTCAGCTACAAAAGCTACAATGGGAAAGTCAAAGGAACTCAGTGTGGATCTGAAAAAGCAAATTATTGACTTGAACAAGTCAGGGAAGTCACTTGGAGCCATTTCAAAGCAGCTACAGGTCCCAAGAGCAACTGTGCAGACACTTATACGCAAGTATAAAGTGCATGGAACAGTTGTGTCACTGCCACGATCAGGAAGAAAACGCAAGCTATCACATGCTGCCGAGAGGAGATTGGTCAGGATGGTCAAGAGTCAACCAAGAATCACCAAGAAGCAGGTCTGCAAGGATTTGGAAGCTGATGGAACACAGGTGTCAGTCTCCACAGTCAAGCGTGTTTTACATCGCCATGGACTGAGAGGCTGCCGTGCAAGAAAGAAGCCCTTGCTCCAGAAAAGGCACCTTAAGACTCGGCTGAAGTTTGCTGCTGATCACATGGACAAAGATAAAACCTTCTGGAGGAAAGTTCTCTGGTCAGACGAAACAAAAATTGAGCTGTTTGGCCACAGCACCCAGCAATATGTTTGGAGGAGAAAAGGTGAGGCCTTTAATCCCAGGAACACCATGCCTACTGTCAAGCATGGTGGTGGTAGTATTATGCTCTGGGGATGTTTTGCTGCCAGTGGAACTGGTTCTTTGCAGAAAGTAAATGGGATAATGAAGAAGGAGGATTACCTCCAAATTCTGCAGGAAAACTTAAAACCATCAGCCCGAAGGTTGGGTCTTGGGCGCAGTTGGGTGTTCCAACAAGACAATGACCCAAAACACACATCAAAAGTGGTAAAGGAATGGCTAAACCAGGCTAGAATTAAGGTTTTAGAATGGCCTTCCCAAAGTCCTGACTTAAACCCCATTGAGAACATGTGGACAGTGCTAAAGAAACAGGTTCATGCAAGAAAACCATCAAATTTAGCTGAACTGCACCAATTCTGTCAAGAAGAGTGGTCAAACATTCGACCTGAAGCTTGCCAGGACCTTGTGGATGGCTACCAAAAGCGCCTAGTTGCCGTGAAAATGGCCAAGGGACATGTAACCAAATACTAATGTTGCTGTATGTATATTTTTGACCCAGCAGATTTGGTGACATTTTCAGCAGACCCATAATAAATTTATGAAAGAACCAAACTTTATGACTGTTTTTTGTGACAAACATGTATGTGTTCCGATCACTCTATCACAGAAAAATAAGAGTTGTAGAACTTATTGAAGACTCAAGACAGCCATAACATTGTGATTTTCTACAAGTGTATGTACACTTTTGACCACAACTGTAAATTACTTTTTCAAAGTAACTGTGGCAACACTGTACCAGCATGCGGTAAGGTCATGCTCTGTGCCTCGGCGAGAGAGAAAAGGCGTTAACGGGGAACGTGGTGTTTGATGCTAGTGTTTTTACTTTGTGTGTTCTGAGTGACAGTGTGTGTTATCTCAGTGTGTGTTATCTCAGTGAGGGTTGTTCATAGTGTTTGGCTGCACTGATCATGTTTTGAGGCATGTGTTAAGAGTTGCGTGGCTTGGAAAGAGTTTTGCTGATGTGAACTGTTTAGCTCAGGTGACTGTTGGTAGTGCAGTCTGTAGTTTGAGTTTTGCACATGTAGCAATCAAAAAAAAAAAAACTAATATCAAAAGATTATGCATTAAGCTTTCAGTCAGCATCATGAGATGTGACTTTGCTTCCTGGGGGATCAAGTTTTGGGAGATCAGAGCAAAAAGGGGAAAAAACACAACCCACTACTGAGTTGTTCCCGACAGATCGACACACCTAAAAACAAATATTCTAACCCCCAATTTCCACAGGATGTGTAAGGGCTGCAGATCTGCTCCGCTGTGCGCTGGGTCCACGCTCCGCCGCCCGTCAACACCCACCAGGTCCGGGTTTGTTGCAGAACGGCTGAGGCCATGATTGACAGCTGAAGTCTCGAGGACGCACGAGATCTCGCAAATTCATGGAGAATAGAACGACAAAACCAACAACAGTTAGTTTCCATCCAGAGGAGTAGAGGGGGAACAACTCTGCGCTGTTTTCAAGGTGTAGTGCAGGGAGATATGATCCACCGTGAGCACGTTCTCTTTTATTTTGAAATTTAACCAGACGTTTTATTTTGTTTCTGTGCTTGACTTCCTGTCCCCCACTATCTGCCGTGTGCTGAAATGCTGCGGAGCTCTCCGGCAAAAAGAGAAGCTTCGAGTATCCGCTCCGGAGGGCTGGGGATCGCCGGAGCTGGGACGGAGTCGGGACGCAGCCGCTCCGCAGTCAGTGGAAACACATTGACTTTAATGGAAACCTAATGACTTTGCCGTCGCTCTGGAGCGGATCTGCTGACGTTTGGGGGTAAAATCGCTCTCCCCTCTTTCATAAAAGATGACCAAGTTTTGAGGAGCGCACAGGCAGTGGAGCGTGTCCACAGCAGGACACACAACACGCTGAGGTCTGTTAACTAGAGGAAAAATCACATGAGATTTACTCTCTGTCTCTTCAGTGACTCAACCTCCCCTTCAGTCCAAGCTGCACTTTCACTTCTTGCTGTATCAGCCAGCAATTTAAAAAAATTATTATTCTTTCTCTGTGACTAACTTTTTTAACTTAACAAACAAGCAGCCTTTGGATATTCAAGTTCCTCCAGCAGAACAAGCAGGCCTTTATTTAGTACTAGTTCAGATAAAAAGGCAGCAAGGTTTTTAAGTTGAAATAGGGTCAAATATTTTACAGCTTGGGAGTAGAAAAGTAAGAAGACTAAAGTGGACACAGAGGACAGAGGAATGAGCATAAGGCAGGGTGGAGAGGAAGGTACGTGCGAGGTTGACAGACATCTTTTTGTGGCTGCTTGCTACGAGGGACGCCTGCTAATGCCCGCCGGCTGGCTCACAACAGTCACCTTGGTAAACTTTACCATGACTTTAAAAAAAAGTAGGAAGTAGGACACGACGACGCAGGGGTGCAAGAAGAAAAACAAAATAAAAAAAAGGCTGACTGCCCAATGAATGGAGTGAACAGCTTCAAGGTGCTCGAATGAGGAGGGGAAAAAAAACCTGGGAAGTGAAGATGAGTGGGATTTGGATTGCAATGTGCTGATAATGAATACATCATAAGTGGGACAGGATTTTCATCTATGTGAGGCTGATTTCTGGATGGAAACCTCTGATCAAAAGCACCGTGCAATGGATCCTTAAAGATGTTTCTATTGCTCCACAATGAAAATAATGAAAAATAAAATAAAGGAGGTTAATGACGTTTCTTAGTGCATTTCTGGAGGACAAACAGACCTATTTATACTCTCGCCCCACTCCCCCAGTATCTGGGTGTATTTTCTGTTACGTAAGGAATCGGCTGCTAAACAAACCAAGTCAGTGGAAGCGCTCCAGCAGCGGTAATCATCGCGGCGGCTGTACCAGCGCTTGGCAGGAAGAAAGAGACAATCAACAAAAGAATAAACAGAAAAGATGGAGAGCGGCCCAGTTCTCATGTCTAAATCAACAGATCTACAGAGAGAGAAAGGGCCAGGGAATGTCTCTGTGACTAGAGGGGTGTGTGTGTGTGTGTGTGTGTGTGTGTGTGTGTTCTATGCCTGAGAATGAGTGTGAGTGAGTGATGGGATGTGTTATGTAATCACTCTCGGGACAGGTTTGGCCTCATGCGTTTCATTCCTCTGCTGAATCTGTGTGGCTGTTAAAATCCTTTCAGTGGTTCAGAAGAAGTTACTGACACGTGTGAGTAAACACTGATACACAAGTCGGGAAGAAGTGCATACAACACAACAAAAGACTTTCTTTATGCCATAAAATAAGTTAAACTCCTCAAACCATCATGAGTTAACCACGGCTACGGAACGGCTTGTTGCATTGAACACCGGTTTGGTGCCAATTTGAAGCTCTTGACCTTTTTCAAACACGGTTCAGTCGGTACTGGAAAACGTCCCACTCTGCCCTTCACGCACACAAACCATGTTAAAGCTGCAAATGATGTCCTGAGAAGACTCCTCTGATGAACACTGAAGCACTCTGCACCTGTCAATCTCCATCAGTGCTGCCCTGCACATGGTAATGATGAAACTAATTCATGAGGGTTTTTTTCCCCACCCTCCTTGCAACATGCTCATTCGGTTTAGGGGACAATTTAATAGGATCATTAAGGTGGCTGGTCCTGGATTTAATCCACTCTCAATCAGCTGAGCTTGTTCTTTTAGCATCAGGGACCGAGGCCGATAAGCTTTCCACTGAATGAAAGCCCATGTTTGACCGAGTGCATTGGTAAATGAAAGGGATTACAAAGAAAACGCTGCTTTGTCTCACTCAGGCCCATGTGCTTCGGCCATGCGTTTTAATCGACCGGCTAATCACCTCAATAATCAGATGCCCAAAAACTTGATGACAATACAAGCATTGTGTTATCACGTTGCAGCGTTGGGGGGGGAAGGCTCCCATGAACGTGCTTTGTCTCTTATCAACACAACTGAATGTTGGTTGGATATAGACATTTTTTATTTACATGTCATCACGGAAGGCTTGTATCATGTGGATGCATTGGTTTTGTGGTCATTATTTAGAATTACACATGGGGGCTGTCACTCCCCAAAGGGAGTCGAGTGCAGATTTGAGTTGCGCATGCTCATATTTAAACGGTGTACGGTCATAACTGTCATACTGAAATTTGTGAAATCAATGAAATAATAAAATGTTCTCATTAAACAATAACAGAAGATGGGAATCAATTCAAAAAGGGTTAGCTATCTATGAGTGTTGAGTGCTAACATTAGCTCAAAACGCCATTCAAGTGACCACCTATGTTGTGTTTGTTTGCTAGCTTGTAGCTAAGCTGGGGGTGGGGGGGGATTAGGTTTTATGGTCCTGCAGAGACGTCCCGGCAGGACTTTATGAGCATTATGCTGCCTGCACCTCCTCAAACTCATCCTTTTTATTGAATCAGATTAATATGTATATGTTTGTGTTTTATATGTGTTTTGATTTTTTTTTCTCCTCTCTCTTTCAAAAGTATGTTGATTGTTCGATATAAATACAAAACTAAAAGCCAAACTAATGTTGAACTGCTGCTCAACAATAAAACAGACACACAACTTTAGACTGTAAAACTTACGATATTCTGGATCCAAACCCATTTCACACTGCAGCGCATCTTTCTCCTGAGAAAAATGATCCTGTGGATTGTTGCTGTACTCTTGTTTTGCCAGCTGAAACCCAGCTGTTTCTTTTTTAAATGAAGTGCCACTGTGGCTATGACAGATGGCTAATGTGAGGAGAGGGAGATGGAATAGGTAGCAGCGAGTCCTCAACACCAAGGTTAATGGATCCGTTAGAGCACCACGGCAGCGTAGACAACATGTCCCATGACAGACGAGCGATGTGGAACAGAGTCAGAGGTTATACAAGCCATTAATAATAAGGGGAGGCATGAAGAAAACTAACGTTTCTCTGAAATGTTTATGATAAAGAATAAACACACACACACATATTTCTGTGTAAACACTACTCAAATCTCGAATTCTGGTTAGCAAAAACTATTACTGCGAGCAGTTATGACGGGGTCCAAGCCTCCCAGCGACCCGGGGAGCGCGCAGTAACAGTGGGGAGGCAAACGTTGGCAAATATCTTAAGCGATATTGTGAAAAACTTCTTAACTGAAATGGGTGTGGCCTATATCACGTGATTCGGCTTGATTCAAGGAACACGTCTATCTCAGTTCTTCCGATGTGTGATGAATAATGTGGAAGTTCTAGGCAAAAACACCTTTGACGTCATTATAGCGCCACCTAGTGGTCCACATTTGTACATTTTGGTAGGTGAGGTCCATGATCCATTGTTAATCTACCCGGTAACGCCCAATTTCAGGGTCACGGCAAACAAGAATCTAAAGTTTTGCGTTGATAGCATTTATGTTGGCCGAGATATGGCAAAGTTTTTATAGTTAGCTACACAAATTTGTGTGTAATATGCACAATTTCCATCCTATAAAAAGGATTTTGATGACTCTGTCAGGTCCTTCTTGGAGTTGCTATGTGCCATGTTTCGTGCAGATCGGTCACACGGTCTTGAGGAGTTCGGCAAAGTAGGTTTTCGATAAATCACGATTTTTCACGCATAAGAGTCCAGGCAGAAATGGGCGTGGCCTACATCACGAGCTCCAGCTGGATCCAGGGAACACGACGACATATGGTTTTTAATGTGCAATGTATGGTTTGGGCCAAACCATTATGCTATAGCGTCACTGGTGGAATTGGGTCAATTGTTGCAACTGAGGTCCCTGCAGGGTTCTGGACCAGTCCTGAAAATGCCTCCCAATGTACACAAAAATTATTTACCCAGTGCTCAATGTTGTCAAAGTTAAAGTACTAAGTGTGAAGAACCTAAGCCAACCTAACCTATCCCAGATAAATATACTTGTTGGTATAGAATTTTTCTACTTTGCTAAATCAAGGAAGGGAAGTAAGGAAACAAAGAAGAAAAGTAGTGAGGAGATGCGGTACAAAAAGAAGTGAATACATACCAAAAGAAGGTAGAATGGATGGAAGGAAGAAGAGTAGAAGATAAGCTAGGATGGGGGAAAAAATACAGAAGTGATGTTGAAAATAAAGTCTAAATCTGCAAAAATTAAATCATAGCCCCAGGCATCCAAGAAGTATAATTCGAGCCTTGGGGAGAAGATAGTGAAGCCTTCTAAAAATGATTAAAAGTGTTGAAATAAAGTAGAAGTACAGCAGTTTCCTGGGCCTATCCGTGAGCAAAACCCTCGTACTTCCCACACGTGTAAGCAGTGGTGTAGTCTACGTAATATGCAGTATACCCACTAAGAAAGCTCCAGGATTTCCATATACCCACTTAAAAATGTGCAATGACATACTTTCCATTATATTTGATATATTTTTAATTGTCAAAAGGGATTTCTACCATAAATGAGCATTAAAGTGTATCAGAATGCAGGAAATGAAGTCTTTGTCACTCAACATTTCCCTGAGGAAGAACACCCAGACCCCATATGTCCATTCTGGTCCATATACGTATTTATATAGTACAGTATACCCGCTAAAACACATTAGACTACACCGCTGAGTGTAAGCACAGTCGCAGCTAAATGAAAAAGAGCGAGCATAAGAAGACAAGCAGCGTTCAGAACATTATGACCTAGCTGGCTCTGCCACCGTGGCGTAAGGAAGGCAGTCTGTGTGTGTGCATGAGTATGTGTGTGTGTGTGTGTGTGTCGGTTGGCGGCAGGAGACGAGTGTGTGGGGTGAGTCAGAGCCTACATAAACAGCAGCAGGTTCATATCATGTTGGGGCGTAAATTACTCTAAAGCCAAGGCAGCCATGTGGCTCCATTAGAACCTGCTGTGCCGCTTTCTGCCAAACAGATTAACCAGTGAGAAGGGACCTGGAAACCCAAGCAAGGACGGAGGGACAGGGACAGACCAGGTGGAGACAAAGAATTTAAAAATAACTGAGTGAAAGCATGTGGCTTCAGGCAACAGATTCATATTTCTATTATAAGTATTCATACAATGAGCACTCTAAAAAAAAAAGAAACACGTTCATCTGAAGCTGTTATCAGCGCTCTCTTTGCAGTCACACTACTTTGACAAAACCTATAATTTGTGTTATTGTGTGACTTTGGTGAATCAAACTAACCCTTCTAACCACCAAATTCGCCCAATGACGCAAACAGATTTAGGGTTATATATATATATTTTGAATATCATCACAGCTTCACCTCGCTGTCAGACAGCCCTTAACGACGGGGAACTGAAGGATGGGGAAACGGACAACATCTTATAGTTCAGGCAAGAGTGCAGAAGAAAGAAAATCCCCCAAAAATATAAGTTTTGTATTCACTTGATCTAATAAGACATATGTAAAAATAATAGGGCAACACTCATGAAGGCTGTTGATCTACTTTATCACATTACATGGGGGTGGCAGTATCAGTCTGTAGGGAGTTGGGTTGGGAACTGGAGGGACGCCGGTTCAAGTCCCCATGCAGACCAAAGTATGGCGTGGGGATTGGTGGCTTGAGAGAGGCCACTTCACCTCCTGGGCACTGCCAGGTGCTCTTGAGCAAGGCACCGTGCCCCCCCAACCGCTCAGCGCGCTGGTTCAGCTGGCAGCCCACTCACAGACATCTCTTCATTAGAGCATGAATAGGTCCCGAGCATGTGTGTGTGTGTGTGTGTGTGTGTGTGTGTGTGTGTGTGTGTATTTCAGGCCTGTGTGTAGTGATTCTCACAGAGTGTAAATTGTAATTTCCCCACTGGGGATCATGTTCTCCACCTTTCAACATGACGGAGCTGACATGGAAGATCACGGAGAGAGAAGGTGACTCAGCATCTTTAAGGCTTAAGCATGTAATGACCTCACAATGAAAAAACCTCAGTAGACAAAACATTTCATTACAACTTGTGTGTGACAAATACTGTGTATGTCAAAATCTAACAAACTCAATTTTAGATATATATAGATATATATATATCTCACTGTAATCACCACAGAGTCAACAGTTTCAGTGTTGATAAGTAAAGTTCACCTTTTGTTCCCCTGCTGTTTAGACACCCTGTGTGAACTGGTCGGGATATGAAGGTTAACCAGATATATCTCACACACACACACACACACACACACACACACACACACACACACACAGGGGTGTGGGTGTGTGTTTGGCTACCACTCACAAGTCAAGGTGACCGCTTGTCATCAAGTTTTACTCTGTGTGTGTGTGTGTGTGTGTGTGTGTGTGTGTGTGTGTATATGACACAGCTCTCCATAACCTGCCACCACACTCCCATTTCTCACCGTGTCCAAGTGTCAGCTGGTGTACAAACACTCATCACTCACACTCATGCAGTACAGAAGCAATTCTCCGTCACCACATGACGTTTTCAATCAAACGTTACGGGGAACGTCCTGCACGAACACACACACACACACACACACACACACTCTGCTTCTCTCAGCCCCGCTGCAACGCACATCCCCAAAGGAATCGGTGTTATCGCAACAAGTCCTCCAAATGCGACCCACGGGACCGTTTTCCTTCCGCATTTCTAAACCGGTGCTTCTCAACCCCCACCCCACCCCTCGACAACAAGCAAAAGAGCTTCAAACCGGTATCAACAGCTGTTTCTACACCTGCCGCCCTGCAGCGCCGCCCTGCAGCACCGCCTGCTCCAGAGCAACCCACAAACATCTCCGTCTCCTCATCAAACAATGGAAACTCAGATATCGTCAACTCGTGGATGTATACTCACCATTTTATAAATGTTTACTGTATTTTTATACCCAAACTAAAAAAAACACACTCAGACACTCACAGATAAATAACCATCTTATGGGCAAATAAGCAGTTGTCAGCATGCAAACTAACACCCACACACTGTCTACTTTCTAACTTGCAAAGATAAATGTAATGGCAATTTTTCTATACTTCCATCAGGCAAAATGCATTAATACTTAATAGTTTTATGATCTGCTTGCGCGCGTGCTTTCACGTCACACACGAGGAGATCGGTTTCTTCTCCTGAAAACCTCTCCTTCCTGCTCAGCATATCTGCCATCATAATAGTGATGCTAAGAGGTCCAAACGCGCCTGGCTGTTAAAGGGAACTGGAGATGGCACTCTGATTGGTTGATTGCACGTTACACCCAGAACGCCCCTCTGATTAATGAAGACACTCAGTACAACCCTTTAGAACCACGCGCCTGACGTACAGACCCTCTTATCTGTCGTCAAACTAGCAAAAGTGGATTCGTACACGCCCTGAACGCACCTGCGTCAGGCTCTTAGATCATTAAAATAGGGCCCTATAGGTTTTCCCTAAATTGGAAAAATAGCTCCTAGCCCAAACCCTGAAAAACAAAATATGTAGACAGGTGTCCACAAACCTTTGGCCTTATTGTGTAACATTCTTAAACCAGACCCAAGCTGAATTTTGGTGGTCAGAAAACCCATTTAAATTGTGATTTTGCCTGCATTTAATCAGCACCAGACTGGATTATGCTGCCCTGCAGAGGATTTCTAATATCTCACACACTTAGTGGCCGTTTTATTGAGTACACCCGGACACATGCATGCATAGTGCATTAAAATGAGAAGCAGCGGACACCATTATTGCTTATGTGGAGAAAAAAAAAAATATCCATGACAGTATAGACTGTATGTGGGGGTGATAAGCTGATGCATATACATTATGTCCATTAGTGTTTTGCTTCCGTCCCTCATTATTCTGGTTTCCCAGGAAATGGCCATTATTTGCTTCTGCTCAGCCAGTGTGACAATACCCGCGCTAAAGCTGCACTGCTTCAACGCCCTCAGGAGATGTAAATTCAGTGCCTATCTCTGTGTGTGTGTGTGTGTGTGTGTGTGAACTCAGCCAATTTCCCTTTCAGATGAGCTCTTATCTGCATGCCGGCGAGCACAGGCAGAGCCAGCAGCCCCTATTCCACAGACGCGGCTTTAGAAGGGGACAGGACGGAGGGAGGGGGGCACTTCCGCCGCCATATATGGAAGTGCTGGAATTCCCCCCCATGACAGGGCAGCCCATTTTTATTCCCCTCACGTTCAGCTCCTACCACAGGCAAGCTGACAGGGTGGTGGGAGAGGCGAGAGCGTCGAGGTGACGAGAGGGAGGGAGTCTCCGCCGCCACCATGTGAGCCGAGTTAATCATTGTCATCGCCTCAGAGTGACGCAACAGATTTCATCTATACACTAACCTGTTTTACATTTACACACGTACATGCAAACGAGCATGTGCTTCCACGAACACGTATGTTCACAGTGCAGGTGTTTGTTCACACATTTGAATGGCCAGCCCAGGATTTATTTTTTTAAATGACAGGGAGAAATTCATTTTGGCAACATTTCCTTTGCAAAGACACAACGTACAAAGTTGTATCTGCACATGGGATGCGAGGATGTGTTGCATAGCATACAGGTGTGTGTGTGTGTGTGCCATGAAATTTGAAAGGATGCAGCCTAGTGAGTAATGGTGCATTTCATCATTCAATCCCCTGAGCACACCTCATCATCCCTTCTTGTCCTCTTCTGACCTCAGATTGCAGATTAAAATTTCCCTCTGGATCTACAGCTCCACACACACTTTTTTCCTTGCCTTTCTTTCAGTCCTTTCCCACACTTAATTTCTGTCTAATTATTAGAGTCAGAAAAGAACAGTGGGTCTACACTCCTGCCTCCTCACCCTCCCATTTATTCCGTTCCATCCTCCGTCTGTCTTTGGAGATCTGTCCCAGTAACTTTCCTTTCATCCTCTGCCAACCTCCCGCTCCCTGACAGCCTCCACCTCTCCTCTCTCCCCCTCCAGCTCACAGTTGGATAACTTACAGATGTGCTAACGGCTGCTGACTTACTGCACACACTCAGCAGATGCCAACAGTTATGTTGGACGACAGCTATGAGAGCTGTGCTGTAACGGAGCAGTTGGTGGATTCTAAATAATAAAAAAAGGATATCAGTGTACAGTCCTGCACCTGTTTTGGGCTGCTGCCTTCTGGATGTTGAGTTTGGGTCCGGCCCGTGCTTATGAGACACATATTCAGTTCATGGAAAGAGCAATGTAAAAACAAGCTGTACACATTACGTAAAGCTGTATAAATCAAGACAAACAACTGGGTACATTTTGTTCTTTGTTGGTGTACATATTCCCACAGATAACTGGCAAAATCTGCCCAATGATATATCACATTGAGGCTTTTTAGCTCCAGCTACAAGCCTTCAAAAACATGAACTGCCACGTAATGAAAGAGAAAGGTCTTCTTTCTAAAGTCAGCATTGTGAATCTGGCTGGGCATCATTCAAGATATTGGTACAGATACTGGGACTTCTATACCAGATCCTGAACAATATTTACTTTCTTTAAAACCAAATTTTTCCAACAACTTACACATTAGGGTACAAATCTTTTCTTTCCAGATCAACGATGAGATTTACTCCTACAGGGATTAAAAACTGGGATTGAATGACTGGGCATTTTCAGATCCTCTATACTTCTACTCTCTATGATTCGACTGCCAGTCTCGCAGTCTTGCCCAGAGTCTTTGGTCTGAACTGGACTTTACGGTGCCGTTTCCTTGGATCAGGGAGCCTCCAAAATCATGGTTGCAGCTGTTGTCGTGGTCCTGCAATGCCCTGTTACATCCTGCTATGCTCTGCAGTGCCCTGCTGCTGTAATAAATGAATTTCCCCATTGTGGGATGAATAAAGTATTATCTAATCTAATAAAACTGGGTAAATAAATCCACTATGAAAAATCTTTGTCGGGGACACCAGTGGTGTAGTCTACGTAGTGTACCCACTAAGAAAGCTTGAGGATTTCTATATACCCACTTAAAAATGCTCAATGACATATAACAACATACTTTGTATTATTATGATATATTTTGAATTGTCATCTGTTTTTAGTCTAATTAAAAAGGGATTTGTACCGTAAATTGGTGCATAAAAGGGTGTCAGAATGCCGAATATTGAGCCTTTGATGCTCAAAATATTCCTGGGGGAGGACACCCAGACCTCCCACTGTGATATGCCCCCCCCATCCAGGTCCATACATATAAAGTACCCACTACAATACATAAGAATACACCACTGGGGGACATCCCTACAACACAATGCGTAATACAGGTTAAAGTGAGCGACTTTAACACTGTACCCACTGCTACCCACCTGCAATGCTCCCCTCTTACATAACACACCCCACAGCACTGTCAGACAACGCCACGATGACGCTGCCCAAAGATCAGTAGTGAGGCATAAAGCTAGAACAAAGCCTGGAGCTTGAGGAGGCCGACAGTGTTCTGCAGGGACAGAAGCACAAAGCCAGCAATGTAGCTCTGAACAGAGACAACAGCGGGGAAAGCAGTGTGACTAATCAAAAGAGGAGAAAATCATTGGTTTGAAACAATCACACTGGAGGAATCCTGCCTGAGCGGGACATTTTGGTTTCAATATGCTTCCCTCACCATGAGAACGGAGGCTAGAGGCTTGGTTTCACATCAAATAAACTGACTAACACGGAAAACGTAGCAGGGCAGCTCAGTCCGCCTGGTCAGTACCGGGGCTGCACATGACGCTGAGGCATCTTTTCATAGTGTGGAATAGGGGGAGGAAAAACCTACTGATAATGGAGCTATCCGTCAAAAAAACCCTCCCTCCCTCCCTCCCTCCGTCCAGCCACTGCTGCACTTTATCTTTCACCGAACAGACGCCCTGCCACTCACCTGCAACAGCAGCTGTGTGCTAGGCTAGCATCTGGGCTAAAGAACACAACTAACAGCCCGTGACTCTGATAAGACAGCATACTAGATCACCATCCAATTAAATAATGGTAGAGCTGGAAACACTAATCGATGAGTTGTCATCTGTTAAATTAATCGCCAACGATTTTTATAAAAATAGAATTAAAATTTTGATTAAAAATTGGTTGGAGTAATTTTTTAAAGAAAGAAAAGTAAAACTTCTCTGGAGGCAGCTTGTTGGATGTGAATATGTTCTAGTTTCTTCTCTCCTCTTTGACAGTAAACTGGACCAATCAATAAGTTGGGGACAAAACGAGACATTTGAGGACGTCATCTTGGGCTTTTTGGGAAACACCGATCCACATTTCTCACCATATTCTGACATTTTACAGACCAAACAACTAATCCATTGATTGTGAAAATAATCAACTGATTAAATCAACGATGAAAATAATCGTTAGTTGCAGTCCTACAGCTTGTAATTCCAATTTTAGGCAGGGGTGGGGCTATAAGGGGGCACGGGTGGCACAGGCCCCCTCCAATATCCATTGGGCTAGAGTACTGTCAATCTGACAGTTGTGTTTAACATTGGATCAGAGCACCGTCACTTAATGTACTCCATTAATCGTGAAAATAATCAACCGATAAATCAACGATGAAAATAACCGCTTGTTGCAGACCAAATTAATGAAAAACTTGCTGTGGTCATCGTGCAAACTATATAATATTCAAGTTCTGCCACAGTACAGTTGAGAAAAGAGCTGGAAAACTAGTATTCATGACTGTAATTCTCTGTTTTATGTACACATTGGAATGAAAGGGCTCTACAGGAGGAAGAAACCTGAGCAGATGGTACTTGTGGGACTGTTGGGTAGTATTACTCACAATCCCCACCCGTTGGACAATAATCCCTCTCCAGAACAAATAGTTTGGGCTTCGCATGAGCACTGCCATACTCTTATGGAGACTTGAAAATATGACAATATTTACGGAGGGACGGTGACAGTAAGGCAATACAAATAATCTCAATAAAAGATTGATGGTATATTGCCATTGTAAAATAGGTTTTCATATATACATACCTCTCTATCTATATATATATCAACAGATTAATATCAGCTACACCTGATTAGATCTGTAGAACTATCAGACATAATAACATTATAATTGTCTATGTTCTATCTATCTATCCATCTACCACTGTCATATGACCGAGATAATGTAATAACACAAATACACAAGTCTATGAAGTAAATCACCTCTTTATTATCATAAAACATTTCTAACTGTACACCCCCCCCTCGTCATTTTTGTTGCTATGAACGTGTGTAGGTTCAAGTACCAACAAGTGAAATAATACAAATATATAGTCCCACTAATAATCCCTTGTATAATTATAATTTGACATATCTAGACGTAATCAACAATTTAAAAAAAAAAATCAACAACTAGGCAATAATGTAATAATTGTTATAGCCACAGTTGATACTATCTGGCCATGGAGATCCTCCATGAGGAGCTGGAGGACGTATTGATTCGGATTCTGTAATGTGGAGTTGAAACGGGTCACTTCGGGCTTTATTTGGATTCAGTTGGGCTTCGTCAATGTCAAACAAAGCCAGACTAGCGCGCTGCTCGCTAAGCGTCTGGCCGCTGCGGACACCACCACTTGCTCATGTGAAATTGGGAAGATATTATCACATTTGAAACCAAATCCTCCAAATGACTCCAATAAAGAAATGACTCTACTGGAATTAAAAAAAAAAGGATTTCAAGTAGGAATCGGTTCTTGAAGCCCGATCCTAGACGTACATACGGTACAAAGGAAACACGAAGAATTGATCAATTGACCAGCTGATCTCTCTCTCTCTCTCTCTCTCTCTCTCCCTCGCTCCCTCTCTCTGATAATCCACTCCCACCATCGAACCCAGTCGCGAACCAGGCTCGCCTCTCCCTGACACTCGAGCCTTCATTCAACAACCAGAGCCTGCAGCCCTGTTGGGATTACAACGCTTGGCTGAATACACTCCTGAACAAACATACAGATGGTGCTTGTTCAGCAACCACAACAACCTGAGGAAACAGTTTATACACACACACACACACACACACACACACACACAGGGTATTGAGCGTTACTTAACACCACACCCAATGGTGAAGTTCCTCTTCGTTATTTGCATTTTCTGATGGGACATTGCGTATCATTACAGAGCCAGATACAGTGCCAGCCACTCATCAGTACAGTATGGCTGCTGACTAACACACACACAGTCGTGAGACACTGCCCCCACACACACACACACATTCACCAGTGTGAGTCATCCAAAAAAAATTACATTCAGCAGCTCTTGTTTCAGCAGCACAGCAGTGAGGTTACAGCTTTGGTCCTCCACAGTTCTCGTGTTCTGGCAGCTGACAGTCGAACAAACACAGAAAACTAACAGCGTACATGCGGAGCTATTGAAAAAACTAAATCACTGTTTATCCAGCGAAGGGTCATCGTGCTAGTTACTGCCACCAGGGAGTAATTACTCTTCTCCTGCCCTGTAATGGTATAGCTGCTGGGCAGAAGTATTCAAAATATCAAATCTCTGTTGACAAACCTGCCTCGTATTTATGCTTTTGGCCTAACAAACTCTCTTCAATCACAGCACAGATGACGCTGACTCACATGTAGCACAAGTCATCCCTGGGAGAAGAATACAAAACCTATCATTCCTGACAAGATTTAGGTATCCAAAATGAACGCCCAACATCTGCCAATCGGCATGATTGCCCATATATTTATGCTTATGTCGATGCAGGTGAAATACATTTTCTAGCAACTTAAATATGGACTGAGTATTGTTGGCACTCAGAGTGCTCGATACATCAAAAGGTTGATGGAAGAAGCTGCAAAGATTATTCGATGAGTTGTCAACTGTTTTTTTTTTTAAATGGCATTTCCTCCTTTAATGATAGGACAGCTCAGGCATGAAAATGGAGTGAGAGGGGGAAGACACGCAGGAAAACCATCACAGGTCGGATTCGAACCCTTGACCTTCCGCATCGAGGAATAAACTGAATTAATCTGATAAAGCGATTAATTGGTTTGAGTCATATCCAGCTTGTTAACTGTGAATATCTTCTAGTTTCATCTCTCCTCTGTGACAGGAAACTGGATATCTTTTGAGTTGTGGACAAAACGAGACATTTAGGGACGTCATCTTGGGCTTTTTGGGAACCACTGATCCACATTTCTCACCATTTACTAAGATTTCACATAGACCCAAACAATCTACTCCAAGCAACATATAATTAGACAATGACAATAATCATTAATTGCAGCCCTAGTTGATGTTATCTTGTGTAATAAATGCTCCTGATCCCCATCTTAGTGCTGCATGAATGACATCTTTGACATTTGCAGCATCTACCTTCTCTCCTCAGTGAACCGACAGACTATCTAATGATGACTCACACACACGCACACACACACACACACACACACACACACACACATCAGTGCAATCAGCGCCCAGCAGAGGGTCAAGGGCTGCGGCGGTCTGGCTCCTGCTGACTCCGTAACGATGCAGCCTGCTGATGACAGGAAGAAGCCCCATCGCTGCATTTCTGCATGCTGAGGGATTTCATGCTCTTCCTCTAGTGGTCACCTGCCAAGACACGGCCACCACGGCTGGAAATACCCATTCTTCTCATTGTGGATTAATGTGTCGGCCATTTTCTGGATGAATGGATGAGTTGTTTTGTCAACAAATGGTGAAAAATGTGGATCAGTGTTTCCCAAAAGCCCAAGATGACGTCCTCAACTGTCTCGGTTTGTCCACAACTCAAAAGATATTACATTTATTGTTATAAAGTAGGGCTGGGCAAAATATCATTATCAATAAATGAGGCTAAATATCGTCTTACATTTTGGATATTGTGACATCGCAATGTGACACAAGTGGTGCGTGTCATTTTCTGTACTAATTTGTCTTTACCCACTTAGTCATTATATCCACATTATTGATGGATATTTATCGCAAATCTCATTGTTGAAATATTTTGAGGAAGCACCAATAGTCAACCGTACAATATCAACATCCGTGTATTTGGATTATTTGATTATTAAAATAGTTTGTGATAGTTGGTAGAGCGGGCACACATATAAAAGGTTTATTCTCTTAGATGCTCAGATGGGCCCCTTATGACCTCAAAAGGGGAAAGATTCCAGATCAAATCTTACCTCCCCTGTCTCTGCTAAAAAGAGACTTCAGATACAGTATTAGGGGACCACTAAGGTCTATATAAAGAGACTTCAGATACAGTATTAGAGGACCACTAAGGTCTATATAAAAGAGACTTCAGATACAGTATTAGGGGACCACTAAGGTCTATATAAAGAGACTTCAGATACAGTATTAGGGGACCACTAAGGTCTATATAAAGAGACTTCAGATACAGTATTAGGGACCACTAAGGTCTATATAAAGAGACTTCAGATACAGTATTAGGGACCACTAAGGTCTATATAAAGAGACTTCAGATACAGTATTAGGGACCACTAAGGTCTATATAAAGAGACTTCAGATACAGTATTAGGGACCACTAAGGTCTATATAAAAGAGACTTCAGATACAGTATTAGGGACCACTAAGGTCTATATAAAAGAGACTTCAGATACAGTATTAGGGGACCACTAAGGTCTATATAAAAGAGACTTCAGATACAGTATTAGGGGACCACTAAGGTCTATATAAAAGACTTCAGATACAGTATTAGGGGACCACTAAGGTCTATATAAAGAGACTTCAGATACAGTATTAAGGACCACTAAGGTCTATATAAAAGAGACTTCAGATACAGTATTAGGGGACCACTAAGGTCTATATAAAGAGACTTCAGATACAGTATTAGGGGACCACTAAGGTCTATATAAAAGCATCCAAAGAGCCATGGGACCTTTAAAAAACAAAACACTCACATTCCCAGAGCCCAATATAGCATAATAACTTAATTTGCCCGATCAACAGTCCAGAACCCAAAAATCTTCCATTTCAAATTATATAAAACCAATAAAAGCAGCAATCCTCGCATTGGATTAGATGGAAACAGAAGGTTTGTCATTTGATTGAGAAATGACAGTCACCTAATCACTTCAGCACTACTTTTCATACAGTAACTGCTTCATGATACACCTCAGTCCCAGCCCCCGTTCACTTTAGATTCTGTCCACCTTTCTCATCATCTTCTTCTATCTCCTCCTCCTCCTCCTCCTCTTTCCAGCTATTAGCGATCCAAAGAAATCTCCTACAGGTCACAACATCAGGCGCCTACTCCTTGAGCACCATTGATCCCTAATTAGAGCCTCATGTTGGGGTTTATGTGTGTGTGCTTTCATGTAGCTTAAAGTCAACCACAATCTGAAAGGACTCTGTGGTAGCCTCTAAAAGTCTCATTTTCAAGTTACAACATCCTGCCTCGGCCTGACTGGGAAACTCCATTTATCCGAACATATATATATAAATAATAATGATATTTTTGACCAAATACATCAGTGTTGATATTGAGGTGATATTGCAGGATTGACTATTGCGGTTTTCACAACATTAAACACAATGACAGTTTTTATGAATAATCACTAATAATGTGAATATAATGACAAAGGGGGTAAAGGCAAATAACAGAAGAGCCAGTCTGGTAATTTTACTGCAGCCTGATCAGATAACACTCTCTTCACTGGCTCCCAGTGCAAGTTGGAGCTAATTTTAAGGTTCTTCTTTTAACATATGAGGCCCTGCATGGACTCGCACCACCTTATTCGTCTGAGCTTATTACATCATACACCTCTCCCTTGATGCTGGTCTCCTGGTTCTTCCCCATGTGAACTAAAAATCAGCTGGTTATGGAGCATTGTCCTATCGAGCCCCTCATCTGTGGACTGGCCTCCCACTACATGTTAAATCTAGAGTGAACCCCCTACTCATTATACTACAGCCAACCATAACACACCATCCTTCCTGCAAACCTTCTTCACTCATTCTCTTACGTTGCTTGTTTTGTAGTGTTTATTATAACTGAATTTATGCTGTTCTGTGTTCCTTTAATTGTAAAGTGCACTGAGACCATGTCTACTAGTGATTTGACCCTTTAACCCTTGTGTTGTCTTCCCGTTGACCATGCTACTTTTGTTTTGTTGCTTCAAAA
>JABXJD010000323.1:642500-650000 GCA_013375575.1 Percina caprodes | reverse complement strand
ATCTTCACGTTATCTTCACGTTATCTTCACATTATCTTCACATTATCTTCATGTTATCTTCACGTTATCTTCACGTTATCTTCACGTTATCTTCACGTTATCTTCACATTATCTTCATGTTATCTTCACGTTATCTTCACGTTATCTTCACGTTATCTTCACGTTATCTTCACGGTATCTTCATGTTATCTTCACGGTATCTTCACGTTATCTTCACGGTATCTTCATGTTATCTTCACGTTATCTTCACGTTATCTTCACGGTATCTTCATGTTATCTTCACGGTATCTTCATGTTATCTTCACGGTATCTTCATGTTATCTTCACGGTATCTTCATGTTATCTTCACGGTATCTTCATGTTATCTGTCCTCTTAACTGTTCTGCAAATTACGACATAGTATATAAGATATAAATATTGCGATACTGTGCTGTCTCGAGTTTTTCCCCACCCGTAGAGTCGAGTAGGTACCATGCAAAGGAAAAACGCCATAACCGTTGTTCTGTGTGTGTGTGCAGCGGTGAAGTTCGGGCGCATGTCGAAGAAGCAGCGCGACAGCCTGTACGCCGAGGTGCAGAAGCACCAGGCGCGGCTGCAGGAGCAGCGGCAGCAGCAGACGGGCGAGGCCGAGGCCCTGGCCCGCGTCTACTCCTCCAGCCTCTCCAACGGGCTGTCCACGCTCAACCACGAGATCGGCGGCACCTACGCCAACGGACACGTCATCGACCTGCCCAAGGGCGGCCACGGCAACGGGGGCGGAGTCCCGGGGGGGTACTACGGGATGGACTCCACCCAGCCGTCTCCGGACCAGTCCGGGCTGGACATGTCGGGCATGAAGCACATTAAGCAGGAGCCGGTGTACGACCTGACGCCGGTGCCGAACCTGTTCAGCTACGCAGGCTACCAGGACAGTCAGCTGGGGCCCGCCAACGTCAGCATGGGGGAGCTGGGTAATTAGTAATAATTAATGATTTCCTCTGTGTGTGTGTGTGTGAGAGAAAGTGTATATGAGTGTATATGAGTGTGTGTGTGTGTCTCTTTGCGTGTGTGTGTGCGCATCTGTGTGTGTGTCTGCGTGTGTCTGTCGGGAAATGAAATGAAATTTACAAAACAGTTGATGAACAGCCTGAGACATCACGTCCAGCTCTATCTCCACAGAGGAAGGTCTGGATCAACCACAGATGCATTCTGGGATAGGAGGGGCAGAGACAGAGAGAGAGAGAGAGAGAGAGACAGAGAGACAGAGAGAGAGAGAGAGAGAGAGAGAGAGAGCGAAAGAGAGAGAGAAAGAGAGAGACTTTTGCAAAGTCATCCGCTGTGGCGTAGTGGTCCCTGTTTTGCGGGCCGCATGTTTGACCCCCCTGCTGTGAACCTTGGACCCCCTGGGGGTCCAGTTCCTACGCTAACCCCCGGTCGTCTCTTCCAGACCGGATCGCCCAGAACATCATCAAGTCTCACCTGGAGACGTGTCAGTACACGACGGAGGAGCTGCAGACGCTCGCCTGGCAGACGCACTGCTACGAGGACGTCAAGATGTACCAGAGCAAGGTGTGTGTGTGTGTGTGTGTGTGTGTGTGTGTGTGTCTGTGTGTATGTGTGTCTGTGTGAGTGTGTGTGTGTGTGTGTGTGTGTGTCTCTGTGTGTGTTTGTGTGTGTGTGTCTGTCATCAAATGTGTGTGTCTGTATCTGTGTGTCCGTCTGCATGTGTGTGTGTGTGTGTGTGTGTGTGTCTGTCTGCATGTGTGTGTGTGTCTGTCTGCGTGTGTGTGTGTCTGTCTGCATGTGTGTGTCTGTCTGCATGTGTGTGTGTGTGTCTGTCTGCATGTGTGTGTGTGTGTGTCTGTCTGTCTGCGTGTGTGTGTGTCTTTGTATAAAAACTCTAACAACAAAATGAACCAACTTTTGAACCTGACTCTACCAGAAGACATTTATCAAATGAAACAACCTGCTGATCACAGCTGTAACAGATATGTAAAATATGTAAATGAGTTACCGAAAGAAACAAGCAGGTCTCCATGGTAACCACCGTCTGATTGGGTGGGTGTGTGTCTGCAGCCGCGGGACGTCCTGTGGCAGCAGTGTGCGATCCAGATCACACACGCCATCCAGTACGTGGTGGAGTTCGCCAAACGCATCTCAGGCTTCATGGAGCTGTGCCAGAACGACCAGATCCTGCTGCTCAAGTCTGGTGAGAAGAAACAAGCTGTAATGTTACCCTATATGCATGTATAGAGCAGCATATCTCCACCAGACTCCATGTAAATAATCACTACTTTTAGTGTGTATAGAGCAGCAAATCTCCACCAGACTCCATGTAAATAATCACTACTTTTAGTGTGTATAGAGCTGCATATCTCCACCAGACTCCATGTAAATAATCACTACTTTTAGCGTGTATAGAGCAGCGTATCTCCACCAGACTCCATGTAAATAATCACTACTTTTAGTGTGTATAGAGCAGCGTATCTCCACCAGACTCCATGTAAATAATCACTACTTTTAGTGTGTATAGAGCAGCATATCTCCACCAGACTCCATGTAAATAATCACTACTTTTAGTGTGTATAGAGCAGCATATCTCCACCAGACTCCATGTAGACCGGTTCATGGCTGCCTGTACCCTTTACAGGGTGCATATGTCTAACCTTTCAGTCAGTATATCAGCTTCCTATTGACCCCGATGTGTCTCCGTGGTTCTCCAGGGTGTCTGGAGGTGGTGTTGGTGCGGATGTGCCGGGCCTTCAACCCTCTCAACAACACGGTGCTCTTTGAAGGGAAGTACGGAGGCATGCAGATGTTCAAAGCTCTAGGTATGACATCACGACGTCCTCCACCCGCTCATCAGCACATGCATGACCGGAGTAAATGTAATAATAATGTTGTCTATTTTTTGTCTGTCCGTCTCCGTCCGTCTCTGCGTGTTGTGAAGGTTGTGATGACTTGGTGAGCGCCGTGTTCGACTTTGCGAAGAGTTTGTGTTCCCTGCAGCTGACGGAGGAAGAGATCGCTCTGTTCTGCGCCGCTGTTCTCATCTCCACAGGTCAGCACACACACACACACACACACACACACACACACACACACACACACACACACACACACACACACACACACACACACACACACTCTATCACCAGTCCATCCATGTAGCTCCACCCAGTGGTGAAAGTACATTTACTCCAGTACTAATGTTGAGATGCTTGTACTTTGTCTTTTTTTTATGTTACTAGTTACTTTAGTTACTAGTTACTTTAGTTACTAGCTGAGATGATGATGTCATGTCCACCCCCCCCCCCTCCCCTGTCAGACCGGCCGTGGCTGATGGAGCCCCGGAAGGTGCAGAAGCTGCAGGAGAAGATCTACTTCGCTCTGCAGCACATCATGCAGAAGAACCACATGGACGAAGACGCGCTGGCCAAGGTAGGCCGGGCCTAGACCCTCACCCTCAGCCCCTCACCCTCAGCCCCTCACCCTCAGCCCCTCACCCTCAGCCCCTCACCCTCAGCCCCTCACCCTCAGACCCTCACCCTCAGACCCTCACCCTCAGCCCCTCACCCTCAGACCCTCACCCTCAGACCCTCACCCACAGACCCTCACCCTCAGCCCCTCACCCTCAGACCCTCACCCTCAGACCCTCACCCTCAGCCCCTCACACACAGACCCTCACCCTCAGCCCCTCACCCTCAGACCCTCACCCTCAGCCCCTCACCCTCAGCCCTTCACCCACAGACCCTCACCCTCAGACCCTCAGCCCCTCACCCACAAACCCTCACCCTCAGACCCTCACCTTCAGACCCTCACCCTCAGACCCTCACCCTCAGACCCTCACCCTCAGCCCCTCACACACAGACCCTCACCCTCAGCCCCTCACCCTCAGACCCTCACCCTCAGCCCCTCACCCTCAGCCCTTCACCCACAGACCCTCACCCTCAGCCCCTCACCCTCAGACCCTCACCCTCAGCCCCTCACCCTCAGCCCCTCACCCACAGACCCTCACCCACAGCCCCATTCTGGGTGGTTTGCTTTTCTTTTTAAACCAATCACAACGGTCAAGCGACATAAACTCAGAAAAAAGTTGCCAAAAATATTAAAAAGGGTGACAAAAGCGTTGATAATATTGTCAAAAAAACCCGAAAAATGCAACATAAACGCCGAAAGAATTCTGAAAAAAGGATCGATAATGTCGAAAAAAGCAACATGGTGACACCACATTATCTCCATGGTTACACCACATTATCTCCATGGTTACACCACATTATCTCCATGGTGACACCACATTATCTCCATGGTGATACCACATTATCTCCATGGTTACACCACATTATCTCCATGGTTACACCACATTATCTCCATGGTGACACCACATTATCTCCATGGTGATACCACATTATCTCCATGGTTACACCACATTATCTCCATGGTTACACCACATTATCTCCATGGTTACACCTCATTATCTCTCATGTATCATTATTTATCTAAAGTAACATTTCAAAAAAAGCCTCAAAAAAGGCGACATGAACTCCAAAAAGATTCCCAAAAAATTCTGAAAAAGGCGAAATAATCTCAAAAATATATATATAGATTACGCCTGTATACATAACAGTGTAAATGTGCTCTAACTTGACGATCTCTCTCCTCCTCCCTCTCTCTCTCTCTTCCTCTCTCTCTCTCACCCTCCACCCCCAGCTGATCAGCCGGATCCCGACCCTGGCCGCCCTGTGCACCCTGCACACCGAGGAGCTGCAGGCCTTCCAGCAGCTGCACCCGGAGACGGTCAACATCCTGTTCCCCCCGCTCTACAAAGAACTCTTCAACCCCGACCCCAACGCCGCCATGGCCATGCCCAAGTGACCCCCCCCCCCAAATGCAACAGACACACCCAGGCGTCGTCATGGCGTCCGCGCTCAGCAGGAAGTCACAGTTAACCGCCAACTAGGAATGTCCAGCACTTACGTCCTGTTCACCGATACAGTCTGAAGAATGTATATAGAAATCAAACGCACCCCCGAGCGGGCGGGGCTTAAACGGACTGACTGACCAGAAATGTACAGACTTAAAAAAAAAAAAAAAATCTAGGGACAATTATAATCTTTTTTTTTTTGGGGGGGGGGAGGGGGGGGGGGTTATTCCTAAAAGGTGAAGCAGCGGTGGAGTTAGAGGCGTAGAGAAGCTGTGTAGATATTACTGTAGTGCAGATTACTTCTTGTTCTGTTAAAATAAGTTAGTCCTAATTTAAATATACAGCCGTCCCCCACGGCTGACTACACCCTGTCTGTGTTTCTATTTTTGATTTGATAGTTTCTTGTGTACAGAATTTGTAAAGTTGAGACCTGAGCCAGAACACGGGGGTGCTGTATAAAGCCTTGTCTGGATGTATCTGATGGAGATGTAAAGAGAGCTTATGAAGGAGATTAATAAGGAGATTATGTCTTCTACCTGTCCAGGTGAACATTATGTCTTCTACCTGTCCAGGTGAACATTATGTCTTCTACCTGTCCAGGTGAACATTATGTCTTCTACCTGTCCAGGTGAACATATATACGCAAATATTCTATTTTGCAAGAATAACAATCGGCAGATTTGCCATCCTATAAATCGTTTTTCTTCTCGCTGCAATAATTACGACTGCTTTCGAACAATCAACCCAGCAACGACCAATCAGAAACTAGGACCTCAGACGGTATCAAGCGCCCCCCCCCCTCCCCCGCCCCAGCACACAAGGGGCCACAAAATCAAGACAAACTGGACTTTAAAGGGGAACTTTGAATTTGTTTCAACCTGGATCATATTTTTCAGTTTTTCCGTCCACTAAAGTTCAGCTGACTCAGATTATTATTATTATTAATATTATTATTAATATTAATATTAATATTATTATTAATATTATTATTAATATTATTATTAATATTATTAATATTATTAATATTATTAATATTATTAATATTATTAATATTAATAATATTATTATTAATAATATTATTAATAATATTATAATTATTATTCCAGACTATTAATAATTAGAATAATAATCTGAGGTTACAGCGTTCTCTGTCACTGAAACAGAGTCCAGGTTGAAATAAACCAGAGTCCCCCTCACTCTTTGCACAATCAGTCCAGGCTGAATATATGAAGGACCCTAACCCCCCCCCCCTTCTCTCTAAAGAGCAATAACTTCCACACTGCCTTTGTGACCCCCCAACAGACGCACTATCTTTGACTCTTGAACGTCCAACTGTCCTCTCTTCAAACGGCACTCTCCCACTGCGTTACAACACGAATGACACAACATGATCTGGGGTCTGGACGGCAGAGACACACAGACAGAGACAAAGACACAGAGACACAGAGACACACAGACAGAGACACAGAGACACAGAGACACACAGAGACACACACAGAGACACACAGACAAAGACACAGAGACACAGAGACACACAGACAGAGACACAGAGACACACACAGAGACACAGAGACACAGAGACACACAGAGACACACACAGAGACACAGACACACACAGAGACACACAGAGACACACACAGAGACACACAGAGACACACACAGAGACACACAGAGACACACACAGACACACAGACACACAGAGACACACAGAGACAGACAGACAGACCTTTGTCTCTTTTAAAGGTCCAACATCCCGACTGAGCTGTGAGACAATCACTGTGTCCTGCATGGGGAGTCCCTGCAACCACTAGCACTTACGGGGGTCCATACAGCGTAGTACCGCCATGTTACCACGGCAACGCCGAATCAATACACAGGCGCCGAGTATGGATCCATTATTATATCTTAGTTAAAAAAGATGGAAAAAAGGTTAAAAATCACAAAATAAAGATAGAATATAGAATATTACAATATGTTGAAAATCGCAATAATATCGTATCGTGGCGTAAGTATCGCGATGATATCGGGAGGCGTCAGCTGACCCCTCTGAAACGAGCTGTTTCCCAAAGTAATGTTAATTATAATAATAATAATAATAATCATATAATAATCACGTAATAATCCCCTTCTGGATGCAGGTGACGTGTTTTAATGGTGAAAACAACTTGAAGCCTCGTGTTGTCCTCGTCTTTTTATTTTTAATATTCAAAAATAACGTGTTAAAAAAAAAACACTGTAAAAAGTGTGAAATAAATCAGAAAAAGTGAGAAAAACACTGTAAAAATCACAAAAAAGGTTCATTTTCCATTTTGACCTGGAAGAACGAGAGAAACACTGTAGTATTAATACTACAGTGATGTAGTATTAATACTACATCACTGTAGTATTAATACTACAGTGATGTAGTATTAATACTTAAATACTACGCGTCTTCAGGTCCTCGGAGAGTTTTACCCCGGACCACCATCTTTAACTTCACGTTATTCTCACTTTCTCTCGGCTGGTATCTGCCTTCCCGACCCCCAGCTCTGACCTCCGACCCCAGCTCTGCCCCCAGCTCTGACCTCCGACCCCAGCTCTGCCCCCAGCTCTGACCT
>JABXJD010000323.1:620000-632500 GCA_013375575.1 Percina caprodes | reverse complement strand
GGAGTCTGGTGGAGATATGCTGCTCTATACACGCTAAAATTAGTGATTATTTACATGGAGTCTGGTGGAGATATGCTGCTCTATACACGCTAAAATTAGTGATTATTTACATGGAGTCTGGTGAAGATATGCTGCTCTATACACGCTAAAAGTAGTGATTATTTACATGGAGTCTGGTGGAGATATGCTGCTCTATACACACTAAAAGTAGTGATTATTAACATGGAGTCTGGTGAAGATATGCTGCTCTATACACGCTAAAAGTAGTGATTATTTACATGGAGTCTGGTGGAGATATGCTGCTCTATACACGCTAAAAGTAGTGATTATTTACATGGAGTCTGGTGGAGATATGCTGCTCTATACACACTAAAAGTAGTGATTATTTACATGGAGTCTGGTGGAGATATGCTGCTCTATACACGCTAAAAGTAGTGATTATTTACATGGAGTCTGGTGGAGATATGCTGCTCTATACACACTAAAAGTAGTGATTATTTACATGGAGTCTGGTGGAGATATGCTGCTCTATACACACTAAAAGTAGTGATTATTTACATGGAGTCTGGTGGAGATATGCTGCTCTATACACACTAAAGTAGTGATTATTTACATGGAGTCTGGTGGGTTTGGTGATGGTGACGTCGGGGCTGTTTCATGTTACTTCTCTCTTACTTCATCTTAATCTTTAACTTCAAGCTCTATCTCTGTAGGGATCCATCTTATAATGTTGTCAGACACCAAATTACCCTCTAATAATCAAACTTAATTTCTTGCACACTTTCTTAATACCTGAATAGTGCGGATACAAATTGTCAGTGGACTGGAATGAGGAGCTCTTTGCTGCAGACAAATAAAAAAGGAAAATCAAAATACAGTAACAGTAAATCTCACAATAATTATACAATAACTTCATAAACATTAATATTTTCATAGGAAATGTATCCAAACTGTACGATGAGAAATACCTTCAGAGGCAATCCCACTCTGCAAACTGCAGCCGTAAAGAGAAAGAAGGGATGCAATTGTTAGTGTTTTGACATACATACAGTGAATAAGTATACCCCCCCTATGTTAAAATACAGGGGGCATAAGTATACACCCCCTATGTTAAAATACAGGGGGCATAAGTATACACCCCCTATGTTAAAATACAGGGGCATAAGTATACACCCCCTATGTTAAAATACAGGGTCATAAGTATACACCCCCTATGTTAAAATACAGGGGCATAAGTATACACCCCTATGTTAAAATACAGGGGCATAAGTATACACCCCCTATGTTAAAATACAGGGGCATAAGTATACCCCCCCCTATGTTAAAATACAGGGGCATAAGTATACACCCCCTATGTTAAAATACAGGGGCATAAGTATACACCCCCCTATGTTAAAATACAGGGGCATAAGTATACCCCCCCCTATGTTAAAATACAGGGGCATAAGTATACACCCCCTATGTTAAAATACAGGGGCATAAGTATACACCCCTATGTTAAAATACAGGGGCATAAGTATACACCCCTATGTTAAAATACAGGGGCATAAGTATACACCCCCCTATGTTAAAATACAGGGGCATAAGTATACACCCCCTATGTTAAAATACAGGGGCATAAGTATACACCCCCTATGTTAAAATACAGGGGCATAAGTATACACCCCCCTATGTTAACTTATATAACACCATGCCTATCTCTAGGTATGGTGAAGGGTATGTGATTACGGGGGGGGGTATTTTAATTCCAAAGGACAAGGGAACTTTATCGTTTCCTTGAGTTTAAACATGTTTTACAGAGTGTTCAGGGGAGTCGGGGGGGGTGGGGGGGGTATCCCTGTATTGTGTTGAACGTGAGACTCAATGTTGTCCTGCACGCTCTGCTTGGCCAGGTCGCCTACCTGGTAAAATAAAAAATATTTAAAAAATAATAAAAAATAATAAAAATAATAAAAATTAAAAAAAAGTTTTAATTAAAAAATTAAAAAAAAGTTTTAATTAAAAAATTAAAAAAAGTTTTAATTAAAAAATTTAAAAAAAGTTTTAATTAAAAAATTTTAAAAATTTTGATTTAAAAATTAAAAGATTAAAAAACAGAAACATGGCGGACTTACGAAGACCTGCGGCTCATGGATCTGGCCCAGCTGTTCCACGCTGAATGAGTCGGGCTCCAGACGTCCTGCAGACACATGTACGTACCGACGTTATTCACTCAATGCACATCTCATCTTTCCTAATGTTTCCATGGTTACTGCAGATTTACCTGATGGGAAAACACTTGCTTCTGCAGCAAATCCATTGGTTCAAAATCTGAAATTATATTCAAATAAAAGGACACAAAGGACACAAAGGACACAAAGGACAGGTCAGCGGGTGGATCCAGAGACGCCTCCATCTCCGGTGTGTGCCGCGGTGCGTTCAGGTTCAATGGGAAGATTTGTGCTGATAGCTAATCATTAAATACAGACAGACATCAAATACTATCAACAACTGTCAGGCTCGTATTCTCCCTTAAATCTCCTGTATCGACCTGGATAGAAGAGGTTTCTCCTCCTCCTCCTCCTCCTCCTCCTCCTCCTCCTCCTCCTCCTCCTCCTCCTCCTCCTCCTCCTCCAGTTTTTGCAAGTTCCCGCAATTTCATTGCATTAAATTGCATAACTATCCGGCATATTCCATCGCATTTTTTTAGAAAGCGTGCTGCATAATCAAGGATTTTTGCAACAATCACAAAAAATTCAGGATTTCTCTGGAAGGCCCAAACATGGCTTCTCTTCCCTTTATGAGCTGCTCTCCCTAACCCTAACCCTTTATGAACCGCTCTCCCTAACCCTAACCCTTTATGAACTGCTCTCCCTAACCCTAACCCTTTATGAAGTGCTCTCCCTAACCCTTTATGAACCGCTCTCCCTAACCCTAACCCTTTATGAACTGCTCTCCCTAACCCTAACCCTTTATGAAGTGCTCTCCCTAACCCTTTATGAACCGCTCTCCCTAACCCTAACGTTAGAAGCCTGTGTGTTCTTACTGAGCTGACTGAGGCTGGTGGAAGCCGACCAACACGTGGGTTCTCCTCGGAGTCTCCGGCGCCGTCTCCTGCAGCCGTCAGACAGATGGGACTGAAATAAAGAGACAGGAGACGTCACAGGACTACTAGCCAGTCAGAAGCAGAGTATGAGGCCCTGACAGTACCTAGGTAAGGACTACTAGCCAGTCAGGAGCAGAGTATGAGGGTCCTGACAGTACCTAGGTAAGGACTACTAGCCAGTCAGGAGCAGACATTTCATTCTCACCGTGTCGGGGCTGCTCTCCTGGATCTTCACCGTCTTCCTGTGATGGTTTTTGCCTCGGCCGTCTGCAGCCTGAGTGAAGTCAGAAGACTTGGACCACTCTGCAGAAACACAAAGACACTCCAACAGCTCGATCACAAACATCCCAAATTCAACAACACCAAAGAACGTCTAAAAATCTGAGAAAGACATTGAAAAGGCAACAAAAACTATGAAAAACGCCTAAACAACTTCAAAAAGCAACAGAACTTTAAAAAGCACCCCCAACTTCTAAAAAAGGGAAAATGCTTTTTCTATTGTCTTAGAAAATTAAGACAAAAATGACAAATTTGTCTAAAAAGCAGAAGATAAACATTATAAAAAGCAACAAAAATGTAAAAATAAATTAATTAAAACATCTGAAAAACCCAACAATAAAAAGTCTCTTAAAATGTGACAAAAACATCTAAAAAGCAGAAAAAAACACTGAGAAAAGCAACAAAAAAATGTATAAATTAAAGGTCACAACATCTGAAAATGAGCCAAAAAATAAAAAATACGTCAAAAACATCTAAAAAGTGGAAAAAACACTGAAAAAAGATTTGTCTAACAAGCGGAGAAAAAACATTGTAAATAGCCAAAAAAATGTCAAAAGAATTTAAAATATCTGAAAAAGAGTCAATATGCGTCAAAAACATCTAAAAAGTGGAAAAAATACTGAAAAAACAAAACAAACAAAAAATGTGTCTAGAAGGTGGGGAAAACATTGTAAAAAGCGACAAAAATGTATAAATAAAGGTAACAACATCTGAAAATGACCCAAAAAATGTCCTTACAGAGCAGGAAGCCCGGGCCATTATTGTCCTAACCGCCGATCTGTTGTCAGCCGCTAGCATTTCCCTCGGTTTGTGGAAGACTTGGGTGCACATATTTAGAGGTTCCTCCCTCAAGAAAATGTGATTTTTTTCAATACAAAAATATTTTGGACCGTTTTTTTGAATGGAAGTAAATCGGATGCTAACAAAATGAATGGGCGTCAATGGGATGCTAACAAAATGAATGGGTGTCAATGAGATGCTAACAAAATGAATGGGAGTCAATGGGATGCTAACTAAATGAATGGAAGTCAATGGGATGCTAACTAAAAGAATGTGAGTCAATCGGATGCTAACAAAATGAATGTGAGTCAATGGGATGCTAACTAAATGAATGTGAGTCAATGGGATGCTAACAAAATGAATGGGAGTCAATGGGATGCTAACTAAATGAATGTGAGTCAATGGGATGCTAACTAAATGAATGGGAGTCAATGGGATGCTAACAAAATGAATGGGAGTCAATGGGATGCTAACAAAATGAATGGAAGTCAATGGATGCTAACAAAATGAATGGGAGTCAATGGGATGCTAACAAAATGAATGGGAGTCAATGGGATGCTAACAAAATGAATGGAAGTCAATGGATGCTAACAAAATGAATGGGAGTCAATGGGATGCTAACAAAATGAATGGGCGTCAATGGGATGCTAACAAAATGAATGGGAGTCAATGGGATGCTAACTAAATGAATGTGAGTCAATGGGATGCTAACTAAATGAATGGAAGTCAATGGGATGCTAACTAAATGAATGGGAGTCAATGGGATGCTAACAAAATGAATGGGAGTCAATGGGATGCTAACAAAATGAATGGAAGTCAGTGGGATGCTAACAAAATGAATGGGTGTCAATGGGATGCTAACAAAATGATGGGAAGTCAATGGGATGCTAACAAAATGAATAGGAGTGAATGGGATGCTAACAAAATGAATGGGCGTCAATGGGATGCTAACGGCGGGTGATGCCTGGTAGCCTAAGGATCCCCTCGTAGAAGATACGCTTTCCAGACGCTGCTTACCTCTGCTCTTGCTGCATCGTAGCGACGTGTCGAACGCCACATTCTCCACGCTGGAGGACAGAGACCGGCAGTAACCGTAGAGATGGTCTCTGGACGGACACGCCCACCTGGGCGACCTCGGCTCCGGCCTTCCCCATTGGCTGAAAGGTCTGCAACGAGAAATGTGCCGGCTGTCGTCCTGAGAGAAGGCGGGATTCACCAAACCCTCGGAGACGTCTCGGGGGTGGGACAGAAGGGCGGCGTCGCTCGAGGATCTGGATAAATGGACATCAGACACACGGTCATGTGACCTTTCCTCTTCCTCCTCTTCCTCCTCTTCCATGGACGTCTCCTCCTGGCTGGGGTACAGGTCCCAGGTCCAGTGCTTGTAATGCGGAGACTCCAGGCCTCGGGGGGACAGAGGGGAGCCACAGCGGGAGGGGGCGCACGACTCAGAGGGCGTCTGGTCCCGAAAACCCCCGAGAGGGCCGCCGCCGTGGAAGTGGGACAGGAAAGCATGAGACGCAGGTCTGACTCCGGGGAAATTCTCACTGGGATGCTCCAACGTAGCAGACGGTGAATTCTGGGGGTTGGGGGTGACAATACCAAAATGTGTCAGGAAGCGTTGGGAAAAAAATCATTTTGTTAAGTGGCAGAAAGCTAGAAAAATGGCAGGAAAAGTTAACAAAAATTACAAGAAATGGCGGGAAAATGGTAAAAAAAAAAGTGACTAAACGTGCCAAAACATGGCGAAAGTGTCAAAATGTCAGAAAATGTGACAAAAACATCACAAAATGTGTCAGAAAGTGTTGAGAAAAGTGTATTTATTTCTTTTATTTGTTTCTGTCCACTTTGAATAAAGTGTGTTTTACGCTGATAAAAGTAGTGATTATTTACATGGAGTCTGGTGGAGATTTGCTGCTCTATACACACTAAAAGTAGTGATTATTTACATGGAGTCTGGTGGAGATTTGCTGCTCTATACACACTAAAAGTAGTGATTATTTACATGGAGTCTGGTGGAGATTTGCTGCTCTATACACACTAAAAGTAGTGATTATTTACATGGAGTCTGGTGGAGATATGCTGCTCTATACACACTAAAAGTAGTGATTATTTACATGGAGTCTGGTGGAGATATGCTGCTCTATACACGCTAAAAGTAGTGATTATTTACATGGAGTCTGGTGGAGATATGCTGCTCTACACACGCTAAAAGTAGTGATTATTTACATGGAGTCTGGTGGAGATATGCTGCTCTATACACGCTAAAAGTAGTGATTATTTACATGGAGTCTGGTGGAGATTTGCTGCTCTATACACACTAAAAGTAGTGATTATTTACATGGAGTCTGGTGGAGATATGCTGCTCTATACACACTAAAAGTAGTGATTATTTATATGGAGTCTGGTGGAGATATGCTGCTCTATACATGCTAAAAGTAGTGATTATTTACATGGAGTCTGGTGGAGATATGCTGCTCTATACACACTAAAAGTAGTGATTATTTACATGGAGTCTGGTGGAGATATGCTGCTCTATACACACTAAAAGTACGGATTATTTACATGGAGCCTGGTGGGTTTGGTAATGGTGAAAGTAAAAGTTTGTTTAAATGCTTTAAGCAATTATTTAATAAAACTTAACCATTTAAACCATTTATTTTAACCATTTAAATCCTCTTGATTTGCATTCCTAGTACCTGTTTTGCTTCTTCGTCTCCTTCCTCAGCGTGTCCTTGTCTTCCTCCCTTGCTCCCTCTGGCTCCGACATCCTGGGAAGCCCGTCTACTCACCACCGCCGTGCAGCCCTTCAGCAAAGACGGCGGTGTGCTTTTACACGCCTTGGCCACCGCTCGCCGTGTAGCCAGCCCTTCGCACTCGGCTCCACTTCTGTGCTGGAGCGTCCAGCTGTGCGGCAGGATGTGGTGAGACGAGGTGATGCGGCAGGCCGCCGTGATTGGCCGACACTGAGCCAGGCGAGCCTGGTGGAGGCTGTCGGAGGCAGAGAGCAGAGTGAGCGTGTCCACGGCGAGCGCCGACAGGTCCTGGAGTTGACCAAGCTGACAGTCGAGCTGCAACAGGCTGTCCTGGATGAAGATGACTTTCTCGGAGACTTCCCCCACCATCATCACCATCTCCTCTGCTCTAGAGCCACAAAAATGAACCAAAATCACTCAAAAAAGTCTGAAATAAGGCCCTGAGGCCTGTCAAATCAGACTCCATTTTATTAATTCCTGCGGTTTCTTTCAACAGACTAGGTCAAACTTTATATTGCACATATAGAGCCAGCATATCTCCACCAGACTCCATGTAAATAATCACTACTTTTAGCGTGTATAGAGCAGCATATCTCCACCAGACTCCATGTAAATAATCACTACTTTTAGCGTGTATAGAGCAGCATATCTCCACCAGACTCCATGTAAATAATCACTACTTTTAGCGTGTATAGAGCAGCATATCTCCACCAGACTCCATGTAAATAATCACTACTTTTAGCGTGTATAGAGCAGCATATCTCCACCAGACTCCATGTAAATAATCACTACTTTTAGCGTGTATAGAGCAGCATATCTCCACCAGACTCCATGTAAATAATCACTACTTTTAGCGTGTATAGGGAAGCATATCTCCACCAGACTCCATGTAAATAATCACTACTTTTAGCGTGTATCTCCACCAGACTTGTTTCTACATTGGATCCCTAGCCTCTCTTCGTCCTCATCAATCTAAGAACAGTTAGTTTTTTCTCTTTGAATGGTTTTTAATTTTAACTTAAAAATGAATAATCTACTCATATACATGGTATATACAAAGGTTGTATTATTGTTATTATTTTATTGTTATTATTTTTATTTATTTTATTTTTATTATTATTTTTACACTGTATTTTTATACCTTTTTGTAAACTGCGAAATCTGCTGCTGGAAATTTCAATTTCCTTGGAGTCATCCCAAACAGATCAAAAGAGAGAATAAAATAATAATAAAGAGAATAAAATAATAATAACGCGAGTCCAAGTCTAGGTTTGGTGCCCCACCTCTCGGCTGTGGTCCTGATCCGGTTGATCTGGTTGCCGTGGAGACCCTCGGCCTTCTCGTTGAAGTAGGCCTGCACACATTTCTCCTCGAACTCGTGGAGCTTCTTCCGGTCCTCGAGGCCGAGGTTCAGCTCTGGGAACACGCAACACACAACACCATCAACACACAACACCGTCAACACCATCAACACACGACACCATCAACACGCAACACACGACACCATCAACACACAACACACGACACCATCAACACGCAACACACGACACCATCAACACACAACACCATCAACACACGACACCATCAACACACAACACCATCAACACACGACACACGACACCATCAACACACGACACCATCAACACCATCAACACACAACACCATCAACACACAACACCATCAACACACAACACCATCAACACACAACACCGTCAACACCATCAACACACGACACCATCAACACGCAACACACGACACCATCAACACACAATACACGACACCATCAACACGCAACACCATCAACACACGACACCATCAACACACGACACCATCAACACACAACACCGTCAACACACAACACCATCAACACACGACACCATCAACACACGACACACGACACCATCAACACACGACACCATCAACACCATCAACACACAACACCATCAACACACAACACCATCAACACACAACACCGTCAACACCATCAACACACGACACCATCAACACACGACACCATCAACACACAACACCGTCAACACCATCAACACACGACACCATCAACACACAACACCATCAACACACAACACCATCAACACGCAACACCATCAACACACAACACCATCAACACCATCAACACACGACACCATCAACACACAACACCGTCAACACACGACACCATCAACACACACCGTCAACACCATCAACACACGACACCATCAACACATGACACCGTCAACACGACACCATCAACACACACGACACCATCAACACACGACACCATCAACACACAACACCATCAACACACGACCGTCAACACACAACACCATCAACACACAACACCATCAACACACGACACCATCCATCAACACACAACTCATCAACACACAACACCATCAACACACGACACCTTCAACACACGACACCTTCAACACACAACACCATCAACACACAACTCCATCAACACACAACACCATCAACACACGACACCATCAACACACGACACCTTCAACACGACACAGTCAACACACGACACCATCAACACACGACACCATCAACACACGACACCATCAACACACGACACCATCAACACACAACACCATCAACACACAACACCTTCAACACACGACACCATCAACACACAACACCATCAACACACAACACCATCAACACACAACTCCATCAACACACAACACCTTCAACACACGACACCTTCAACACACAACACCATCAACACACAACACCATCAACACACAACACCATCAACACACGACACCATCAACACACGACACCTTCAACACACGACACCGTCAACACACAACACCATCAACACACAACACCATCAACACACAACACCATCAACACACGACACCATCAACACACGACACCTTCAACACGACACCGTCAACACAACACCATCAACACGACACCATCAACACACGACACCATCAACACACAACACCATCAACACACAACACCATCAACACACAACACCTTCAACACACGACACCATCAACACACAACACCATCAACACACAACACCATCAACACCATCAACACACAACTCCATCAACACACAACACCATCAACACACGACACCTTCAACACACGACACCTTCAACACACAACACCATCAACACACAACACCTTCAACACACGACACCATCAACACACAATACCATCAACACACAACACCATCAACACCATCAACACACGACACCATCAACACACAACACCATCAACACACAACACCATCAACACACAACACCTTCAACACACGACACCATCAACACACAATACCATCAACACACAACACCATCAACACCATCAACACACAACTCCATCAACACACAACACCATCAACACACGACACCTTCAACACACGACACCTTCAACACACGACACCTTCAACACACAACACCATCAACACACGACACCATCAACACACAACACCATCAACACACGACACCATCAACACACGACACCTTCAACACACTCCTAACACGTATGTACAACAGCTGGATGACTTTAATGTCCACGCAGACGCACACAGACACACACACAGACACACAGACGCACACAGAGACACACACAGACACACACAGACACACACAGACGCACACAGAGACACACACAGATGCACACAGACTCACACAGACGCACACAGACACACAGACACACACAGAGACACACACATAGACACACCAACACACACAGACACACACACACACAGACACACACAGAGACACACAGACACACACACACACACACAAAGAGACACACAGACACACACAGACGCACACACACACGGACACAGAGACACACACAGTAACTAGTTCATTCAGTAACTAGTTCCTTCAGTAACTAGTTCCTCTAGTAACTAGTTGCTATAGTTACTCACTGAGTCCCGAGGCTCTCTCCTCCCGCTCTGCGTCTCCACTGAACTTCCTGTAGGCGGCGCTGAGAGCGAGGGTCATGTGACTGAGGAGGATGAGCGCGGCGGCAGCCACGGCCGGTCCTGGTAGGTCATGATGTAGCGGTAACGGTTGTACTTCCACAGCTTATTGGACGTCGACGCCATGTCGAAGTAGATGTTACTGTGATCGACAACACAACACTTTATTTAAATATTAATATAATACAACTGGGAGTCCTGCAGCTTAAAGGGCTTTTTATATATATATAAAATGTATAATATATATATATCTATATATATTATACATTATATATATATATATATATATATATATATATATATACATTATATATATATATTATACATTTATATATATATACATATATATTATACATTTTATATATAAATATATATATATATATATATAAATATATATATACATTTTATATATATTTTATATATATATATATATATATATATATATATTATATATATATTATACATTTTATATATATAAAATATAAAGTCTTAAAAAAAGTTCACAAAAAACGGAGAAACAAGTCGAAAAAGCAGAGAAGAAAAATTACTAAAAAGGTGATAAATAAGCAAAAATAAGTAATAAAGTTTTCTGTCAGTCTCAGCTGTTGATTCTTGAACAACAACGTGATTGGTTGATGAAAATGATGATGTCACTTTATCACCGATTAATAACGGGAAAAATATACTGACATGGAAATGAGCTGCAGTAAAAACACGTCCCGGTTTAAATCAGAACCAGGATCAGAACCAGGATCAGAACCAGGATCAGAATCAGAATCAGAAAAAGAACCAGAACCAGGATCAGAATCAGAATCAAACTCAGGATCAGGATCAGAATTAGAATCAGGATTAGAAACGGAACCAGAATCAGAATCAGAAACAAAATCATAATCAGAAAATGAACCAGAATCAGAACCAGAACCAGAATCAGAATCAGAATCAAAATCAGGATCAGAATCAGAAATAAGGATAAGAATCAGGACCAAAAACAGAATCGGAACCAGAACCAGAATCATAAATCAGGATCATGACCGGAGAATGTGTTTGTGTGAGTTACTTGAAGAAAGCGATGAGGATGTTGACCATGATGATGTACTGGAAGAAGAGGTAGACGGCCTGGAGGAACGGCGTGAGGAAGGCCGGGGCAGGGACCGTCCTCACACGCTGTAACACACACACACACACACACACACACACACACAGAGACACACACAGACACACAAATACACATTGACAAATTCTGATGAGGCATTTGTGTCTTCTCTTGGTTTGTATCTAGTGTTTTGGTGGGTATGAACCCGGTTTAGTGTTTTGGTGGGTATGAAGCCCGGTTTCTGGTGTTTTGGTGGGTATGAACCCGGTTTGAGTGTTTTGGTGGGTATGAACCCCGGTTTCTAGTGTTTTGGTGGGTATGAACCCCGGTTTCTAGTGTTTTCGTGGGTATGAACCTCGGTTTGTAGTGTTTTCGTGGGTATGAACCCTGGTTTCTAGTGTTTTGGTGAGCATGAACCCCGGTTTCTGGTGTTTTGGTGGGTATGAACCCTGGTTTCTAGTGTTTTGGTCGGTATGAACCCTGGTTTCTAGTGTTTTGGTGGGTATGAACCCCGGTTTCTAGTGTTTTGGTGGGTATGAACCCCGGTTTCTAGTA
>JABXJD010000323.1:590000-615000 GCA_013375575.1 Percina caprodes | reverse complement strand
CTTGAGGAAGGAGTTCTTCCTCGCTCTATTTTACCGTGAGGAAGGAGATCTTCCTCGCTCTATTTTAACTTGAGGAAGGAGTTCTTCCTCGCTCTATTTTACCGTGAGGAAGGAGTTCTTCCTCGCTCTATTTTACCGTGAGGAAGGAGTTCTTCCTCAGCTCTATTTTACCGTGAGGAAGGAGTTCTTCCTCGCTCTATTTTACCGTGAGGAAGGAGTTCTTCCTCGCTCTATTTTACCTTGAGGAAGGAGTTCTTCCTCGCTCTATTTTACCTTGAGGAAGGAGTTCTTCCTCAGCTCTATTTTACCGTGAGGAAGGAGTTCTTCCTCGCTCTATTTTACCTTGAGGAAGGAGTTCTTCCTCGCACTATTTTGCCTTGAGGAAGGAGTTCTTCCTCGCTCTATTTTACTGTGAGGAAGGAGTTCTTCCTCGCTCTATTTTACCGTGAGGAAGGAGTTCTTCCTCGCTCTATTTTACCGTGAGGAAGGAGTTCTTCCTCGCTCTATTTCACCGTGAGGAAGGAGTTCTTCCTCGCTCTATTTTACCGTGAGGAAGGAGTTCTTCCTCGCTCTATTTTACTGTGAGGAAGGAGTTCTTCCTCGCTCTATTTCACTGTGAGGAAGGAGTTCTTCCTCGCTCTATTTCACCTTGAGGAAGGAGTTCTTCCTCGCTCTATTTTAACTTGAGGAAGGAGTTCTTCCTCGCTCTATTTTACCTTGAGGAAGGAGTTCTTCCTCGCTCTATTTTACTGTGAGGAAGGAGTTCTTCCTCGCTCTATTTTACCGTGAGGAAGGAGTTCTTCCTCGCTCTATTTCACCGTGAGGAAGGAGTTCTTCCTCGCTCTATTTCACCGTGAGGAAGGAGTTCTTCCTCGGCTCTGTTCTACCTCGAGGAAGGAGTTCTTCCTCGCTCTAATTTATTTTTAGAAAGGAGTTCTTCCTCACTCTGTTTTATTTTGAGGAAGGAGTTCTTCCTCGCTATATTTTACCTTGAGGAAGGAGTTCTTCCTCGCTCTATTTCACCTTGAGGAAGGAGTTCTTCCTCGCTCTAGTTCACCTTGAGGAAGGAGTTCTTCCCAGGCTCTATTTTACCGTGAGGAAGGAGTTCTTCCTCGCTCTAGTTCACCTTGAGGAAGGAGTTCTTCCCAGGCTCTATTTTACCGTGAGGAAGGAGTTCTTCCTCGCTCTAGTTCACCTTGAGGAGGGAGTTCTTCCTCGCTCTATTTTACCGTGAGGAAGGAGTTCTTCCTCGCTCTATTTCACCTTGAGGAAGGAGTTCTTCCTCTGCTCTATTTTACCGTGAGGAAGGAGTTCTTCCTCGCTCTATTTTACCGTGAGGAAGGAGTTCTTCCACGCTCTATTTCACCTTGAGGAAGGAGTTCTTCCTCGCTCTATTTTACTGTGAGGAAGGAGTTCTTCCTCGCTCTATTTTACCGTGAGGAAGGAGTTCTTCCTCGCTCTATTTTACCTTGAGGAAGGAGTTCTTCCTCGCTCTATTTTACCTTGAGGAAGGAGTTCTTCCTCGCTCTATTTCACCGTGAGGAAGGAGTTCTTCCTCGCTCTATTTTACTGTGAGGAAGGAGTTCTTCCACGCTCTATTTTACCTTGAGGAAGGAGTTCTTCCTCGCTCTATTTCACCGTGAGGAAGGAGTTCTTCCTAACTCTATTTTACATTGAGGAAGGAGTTCTTCCTCGGCTCTATTTTACCTTGAGGAAGGAGTTCTTCCTCATGTTGAGCGAGCCGGTCCAGAGATCTGTGAGCAGCGTCTGCGTGCAGGAGTGCGAGACGAACGGCCGGTGACTGGAGGACACCGCCATCTGCAGACAGGTGAAGCGGCTCCACGCCTCCATCTCTGCCGTCAGCAGCTTCATCGCCATCTGCTCGTTCTGCAGAAACGCTCGGTCCAACACGTCCACCGCCAGCTGGCCAAACTCCCTGAGACACAGAGACAGACACAGAGATAGGGAGACGCAGAGATACAGAGACAGAGAGACAGAGACGCAAAGACAGGAGACAAAGAGACGGAGACACAGAGGCAAAGAGACAGGAGACACAGAGACAGGAGACAAGGAGACAGAGATATAGAGACGCAGAGACAGGAGACACAGAGACAGAGACACAGAGGCAAAGAGACAGGAGACACAGAGACAAGAGACACGGAGACAGAGATATAGAGACGCAGAGACAGGAGACAGAGGCAAAGAGACAGGAGACACAGAGACAAGAGACACGGAGACAGAGATATAGAGACGCAGAGACAGGAGACAGAGACATAGAGACAGAGACAGAGACAGAGACAGAGACAGAGACAGAGACAGAGACAGGAGACAGGAGACACAGAGACAAAGAGACAAAGAGACAGAGAGACAGAGAGACGCAGACACAGAGATACGCAGAGACAGACAGAGACAGGAGACACAGACACCAAGATGCAGAGACGCAGAGACAAAGACACAGAGACAAAGAGACAGAGACAGACAGGAAACAGAGACACAGACATGTACAGTATGTACAGTGCTTTATAACTACATTCTGATTGGCTTATGTACAGTGCTTTCTGATTGGCTGATGGAAGGTGAATAGACTCACAGAGAATACGTCCTGAACCGCTCCGAGACGTTGTCGTCCATGTTGCTCTGACGCGCCTCGACGGCCATGGAGCGGTACAGCTTACAGGCCACCGTAGCGCGGGCCAGCGCCTCCTCGCCGTGCTGCCACAGGAACAGCGCCATCTGCTGGCGCTGGTGCAGCACGGCCCACACAAACACGTCGTTGAAGTTAAAGGGGACGAGCAGCGGAGCGGCGCCCAGGCCGCTCGCCGGGGGGGGGGCGCTGCTCCCAGGGGACACATCCTGGTCCTACAATACAGACAAGTTAGAGGTAGGGACGGGGGGGGGGGTGACACATACTGGTCCTAAAATACAAAGTTAGAGGTAATGACGGGGGAAACACATCCTGTGTCCTATAATATAAAGTTAGAGGTAATAACCCTTGTGTTGTCCTCCGGGTCTTTTTCAAGAGGGGGCTGGCGTCTCCCTTAGAGATCGGGTGAGAAGCTCAGTCCTCCGAGAGGATCCCGGAGTAGAGCCGCTGCTCCTTCTCCTCGAAAACAGCTAGTTGAGGTGGTTCGGACATCTGGTAAGGATGCCTCCTGGGGGCCCCCCTAGGGAGGTGGTCCAGGCACGTCCAGCTGGGAGGAGGCCTCGGGGAAGACCCAGGACTAGGTGGAGGGACATCCAGCTGGGAGGAGGCCTCGGGGAAGACCCAGGACTAGGTGGAGGGATTATATTTCCAACATGGCCAGCTGGGAGGAGGCCTCGGGGAAGAACCAGGACTAGGTGGAGGGACATCCAGCTGGGAGGAGGCCTCGGGGAGACCCAGGATTAGGTGGAGGGAGATCCAGCTGGGAGGGGGACTCGGGGAAGACCCAGGACTAGGTGGAGAGATTATATCTCCAACCTAGCCTGGGAACGCCTTGGGATCCCCCAGTCGGAGCTGGTTGATGTGGCTCGGAGAAGAGAAGTTTGGGGTCCCCTACTGGAGCTGCTCCCCTGTGACCCAATACCGGATAAGAGGATAAAGAGGGATGGATGGACATTTTTTTAAAGGGGACAGATTGGACCCGAGGACAACAGGTCCACCACCAACCTTGAGTCTGTATGGCTGAGCCGTTCTGAAGAAGTGCAGGTCCTGGAGACTCCGGCTCCTCGAGGACACCGGGATCAGTCCGTGTCTCTGCTTAGAAAAGGAGAAGGAACTGTCCCGTCTGTCCTCCTTCACACACAGCAGGGAGGACATAGGACAATTAAAATGGGAAATTAATTAAGACAAAATGTGGTTTTCAAAACGAAGATTGCGGTCCAATAAGGGGTTGGTCCCACAGAGGTAGGTAAGTATATAATGTATCATATAATGTCTCTCTGTCTGTGTGTGTGTGTGTGTGTGTGTGTGTATGTGTGTATGTGTGTATGTGTGTGTGTGTGTATGTGTGTGTATGTGTGTGTGTGTGTGTGTGTGTGTGTGTGTGTGTATGTGTGTGTGTGTGTGTGTGTGTGTATGTGTGTGTGTGTGTATGTGTGTGTGTGTGTGTGTGTGTGTGTGTGTGTGTGTGTGTGTGTGTGTGTGTGTGTGTGTGTGTGTGTGTGTGTGTGTGTGTGTGTGTGTGTGTGTGTGTGTGTGTGTGTGTGTGTGTGGGAGAATTTTGTTGTTATATAATATATATTATGTCTTTCTATGTGTATAATGAATATTAATCTGACTGCTCACCTTGTCGTGCCGGCGGCTGTGCGCGGCGCGGAAGTGTTTGCGTGTGTAGGTGCTGCGGTACGCTCCTCCAATCAGATACTCGATCACCAGACCCATGTCAACGAGGGACACACGGTAGCCAATGGGGAGAGAGGTCTACACACACACACACACACACACACACACACACCAACAGAGAATCAGTGTAGATAAATAGTATATTTTAATATTTGTAGGATTTATGATTCTTTAACTCACCTGTTTGGCATCTTCAACGAGTTGGTGGAGGAAACTGTCTTCAACCTGCGGCTGGAGACAGAAACGTGTTCAGAGCACGGCTGCTACACAACACCTACACAATAACTACACAACACTAACACAATAACTACACAACACCTACACAATAACTACACAACACCTACACAATAACTACACAACACCTACACAATAACTACACAACACCTACACAATAACTACACAACACCTACACAATAACTACACAACACTAACACAATAACTACACAACACTAACACAATAACTACACAACACCTACACAATAACTACACAACACTAACACAATAACTACACAACACTAACACAATAACTACACAACACTAACACAACACCTACACAATAACTACACAACACTAACACAATAACTACACAACACCTACACAATAACTACACAACACCTACACAATAACTACACAACACCTACACAATAACTACACAACACTAACACAATAACTACACAACACTAACACAATAACTACACAACACCTACACAATAACTACACAACACTAACACAATAACTACACAACACTAACACAATAACTACACAACACTAACACAACACCTACACAATAACTACACAACACTAACACAATAACTACACAACACCTACACAATAACTACACAACACCTACACAATAACTACACAACACCTACACAATAACTACACAACACTAACACAATAACTACACAACACTAACACAACACCTACACAATAACTACACAACACTAACACAATAACTACACAACACTAACACAATAACTACACAACACCTACACAATAACTACACAACACTAACACAATAACTACACAACACTAACACAATAACTACACAACACTAACACAACACCTACACAATAACTACACAACACTAACACAATAACTACACAACACCTACACAATAACTACACAACACTAACACAACAACTACACAACACTTACACAACAACTACACAACACTTACACAATAACTACACAACACCTACACAATAACTACACAACATTTACAGAATAACTACACAACACTTACACAATAACTGTAACTACACAACACTAACACAACAACTACACAACACTAACACAACAACTACACAACACTAACACAACAACTACACAACACCTACACAACACCTACACAATAACTACACAACACTTACACAATAACTACACAACACCTACACAATAACTACACAACACTTACACAATAACTACACAACACTTACACAATAACTGCACAACACTTACACAATAACTACACAACACTTACACAATAACGACACAACACTTACAAAATAACTACACAACACTAACACAATAACTACACAACACTTACACAATAACTACACAACACTTACACAATAACTACACAACACTTACACAATAACTACACAACACTTACACAATAACAATTAACTATATAACAATCACTATAACCCCCAGGTCACATCTGCCCCTTTAATAAATGTCTATATCTGAAATCTGAGTTTCTTTTTAACCAAATTACCATAAAATGGATCCTTCCAACGCTCTTTCATTCCTCTGATCTTAACTATTAGTCACAATAAATCATCATTTCTGCTTTTTTAACTCTAATATCAGGTATAATTCTATATAAATGAGGGTTAATATGAGGTATAATTCTATATAAATGAGGGTTAATATCAGGTATAATTCTATATAAATGAGGGTTAATATCAGGTATAATTCTATATAAATGAGAGTTAATATCAGGTATAATTCTATATAAATGAGGGTTAATATCAGGTATAATTCTATATAAATGAAGGTTAATATCAGGTATAATTCTATATAAATGAGGGTTAATATGAGGTATAATTCTATATAAATGAGGGTTAATATCAGGTATAATTCTATATAAATGAAGGTTAATATCAGGTATAATTCTATATAAATGAGGGTTAATATCAGGTATAATTCTATATAAATGAGGGTTAATATTAGGTATAATTCTATATAAATGAGGGTTAATATTAGGTATAATTCTATATAAATGAGGGTTAATATTAGGTATAATTCTATATAAATGAAGGTTAATATCAGGTATAATTCTATATAAATGAGGGTTAATATCAGGTATAATTCTATATAAATGAAGGTTAATATCAGGTATAATTCTATATAAATGAGGGTTAATATCAGGTATAATTCTATATAAATGAAGGTTAATATCAGGTATAATTCTATATAAATGAGGGTTAATATCAGGTATAATTCTATATAAATGAGGGTTAATATCAGGTATAATTCTATATAAATGAGGGTTAATATCAGGTATAATTCTATATAAATGAAGGTTAATATCAGGTATAATTCTATATAAATGAGGTTAATATCAGGTATAATTCTATATAAATGAGGGTTAATATCAGGTATAATTCTATATAAATGAGGGTTAATATTAGGTATAATTCTATATAAATGAGGGTTAATATCAGGTATAATTCTATATAAATGAAGGTTAATATTAGGTATAATTCTATATAAATGAGGGTTAATATCAGGTATAATTCTATATAAATGAGGGTTAATATCAGGTATAATTCTATATAAATGAGGGTTAATATCAGGTATAATTCTATATAAATGAGGGTTAATATCAGGTATAATTCTATATAAATGAAGGTTAATATCAGGTATAATTCTATATAAATGAGGTTAATATCAGGTATAATTCTATATAAATGAGGGTTAATATTAGGTATAATTCTATATAAATGAAGGTTAATATCAGGTATAATTCTATATAAATGAGGGTTAATATTAGGTATAATTCTATATAAATGAGGTTAATATCAGGTATAATTCTATATAAATGAGGGTTAATATCAGGTATAATTCTATATAAATGAGGGTTAATATTAGGTATAATTCTATATAAATGAAGGTTAATATCAGGTATAATTCTATATAAATGAAGGTTAATATTAGGTATAATTCTATATAAATGAGGGTTAATATCAGGTATAATTCTATATAAATGAGGTTAATATCAGGTATAATTCTATATAAATGAGGGTTAATATCAGGTATAATTCTATATAAATGAGGGTTAATATTAGGTATAATTCTATATAAATGAGGGTTAATATCAGGTATAATTCTATATAAATGAGGGTTAATATCAGGTATAATTCTATATAAATGAGGGTTAATATCAGGTATAATTCTATATAAATGAGGGTTAATATCAGGTATAATTCTATATAAATGAGGGTTAATATTAGGTATAATTCTATATAAATGAGGGTTAATATCAGGTATAATTCTATATAAATGAGGGTTAATATCAGGTATAATTCTATATAAATGAAGGTTAATATCAGGTATAATTCTATATAAATGAGGGTTAATATCAGGTATAATTCTATATAAATGAGGGTTAATATTAGGTATAATTCTATATAAATGAGGGTTATTGACCATGAATTCCAAAAAGTATAAAACTAGTAAGATGGTGATGACTAAAAAAAGTCTGAAAAAAGGACGAAAATGTCCAATTTGGTCTCTTTTTTGACCCGGGAGGACAACACGAGGGTTAATGATGGTTAATGATGATTAATGATGATTAATGATGATTAATGATGATTAATGATGATTAATGATGATTAATGATGATTAATGATGGGTTATGTTCTAGATGAACAGATGATTTATCTGTCTCTGAAATGAGGATCAAAGTTTCCCAAAAAGACAAGAAATAAAAAGACAAACTCTCCGAATGAAACAGCCAATGAGCTGCAGGCACCGAGCCGTTTCCTTTAAAGGACATGAAGACTTTCTGACACACCTGGCGGTCAACATATAAACCTATAACATATAAATATAATATAAACCTGTTTCTACTGGACGACGCTCTGATAAGATAAGGAAAGATAAACTTTATTGTCCCAGGAGGGACATTTGTTGTGGACTCTGTCCATGCTGCAGCTTCACCAAGACAACCCAAATACAGAACATATGATCAACCCGTGCTGTCCTGTACATTGGACCGGTTCCTGTCTGGTGAGTCATGAACTGCTTCCAATGGAAGTCTAACGGCCACTCGGCTGCATTCTCCATAGCAACAGTCTAACAGCCACTCGGCTGCATTCTCCATAGCAACAGGAGCGCAGCTCTAATCGCCAGATTACTGCACAACTAACATATTGCACAGCCCTAATAGCCATGTATTGCCCAACTGTGTTGCCAGTTTCATAGATTATAGTAATAATAATAATAATAATAATGATAATGATGATAATGATAATGATGATAATGATAATAATAATAATTATAATGATAATAATAATAATAATAATATTTATAATGATAATAATAATAATAATAATAATAATAATAATTATAATGATAATAATAATAATAATAATAATAATAATAATAATAATAATAATAATAATAATAATAATTATTATAATGATAATAATAATAATACTCCAACGCCAGGTCACTCAGGTCCACAACCCACCAACACGCCTTCAAACCAGACGGGGACCGAGTCTTTTCTGTTGTAGCCCCCCCCCCCATCTCAAATGCCAGTTTTAAATCAAATCTGAAGATGATTTTTATTCTCTTGCTTTAAATTCCCCTTGAGTTGTTTGTTTTTAGGTTTCAGAGCGATGAACTGAACTTTTTCTTTTCTTTTTGTTTTTGTTCTGTTTCGTTGTTGATTTATTCAACGTTTCATTATTTGATTTTACATTTAACTATATTCTTGTAGTCTTGCACACTTGTGTCTGTGTCTTTAAGAGACTCGGGGTCAACTGTTGTTGGTTTAAATGTGCGATACAAAGAAAATGACTTGAAAACGCTGCACTAGAGTCTTTTAATGGGGGGGGGGGTTGTTATTCAGAGTCAACAGAGAACAGAACAAACACAAGAGCCACTCCTTTGTTTTAACACTGCTGCATTTTGCATGAACAGATCCTTAGAGGGACTGATTATCCCAGAGTTATGAATAAATAATCGGGCAATAATACACACAAGAGAGTCTGAGTGTAGTAACGACGCAGCCTTGTTATCTTAAAAGCATCGGAAACAACAACTGGGAAACAATACCCAGAATGCAACGGAGCCGGAGAACGCAGAGATCATCGGTGCAAATCACTTCCACAATATTATTATGATTTCAATCAAAGACACAGTTTGGGAATCTGTTCTTTCAAAGAGTCACAAGTAAAATAACGTCTTGTGTTTGTGGAGGAACGAGCCCGCCGAGGACAACGACACAGGAAACGCTGCGAAAACTAACTCATGAAGAAGAAATCTGTAATAATATGTTGTTTCTATTACTGACTGAAGATGTAACGATATTACAGGGGTGCTCAGAAGTCTATGAACCCACGCATAGGAATACCCCCCCCCATGTTAAAATACAGGGGGCATAGGAATACCCCCCCCATGTTAAAATACAGGGGGCATAAGTATACCCCCCCCATGTTAAAATACAGGGGCATAAGTATACACCCCCCTATGTTAAAATACAGGGGCATAAGTATACACCCCCTATGTTAAAATACAGGGGCATAAGTATACACCCCCATGTTAAAATACAGGGGCATAAGTATACCCCCATGTTAAAATACAGGGGCATAAGTATACCCCCATGTTAAAATACAGGGGGCATAAGTATACCCCCCCCATGTTAAAATACAGGGGGCATAAGTATACACCCCCATGTTAAAATACAGGGGCATAAGTATACACCCCTATGTTAAAATACAGGGGCATAAGTATACACCCCCTATGTTAAAATACAGGGGCATAAGTATACACCCCCATGTTAAAATACAGGGGCATAAGTATACCCCCCCATGTTAAAATACAGGGGGCATAAGTATACCCCCCCCCATGTTAAAATACCCCCCCGCATCGTCAAATAACTCTCCTAGAGACGTGGGGAACTTTCCATAAAATCATCTCTCAATGCAAATCCCACCAGCTGTTATGATAACATACACAACACCATGCAGATCTCTAGGTATGGTGACGGGTATGTGATGATGGGGGGCTTTATAAGACAATACACAGAGAGACAGACAGACTTCCTCTAACTGAAGAGTTCCTGACTAGATAAAGAAGTCGATATTGAAATACCAATAATAATAATAATGAGAGTACCGTGTTGTAGAGTTCCTCGAGGCGCTCCACCGTGAGGAAGCGGCTCATCGTCATGCCGTTGTCGATCAGCAGTTTGACAAAACTGACGCGGTCCATCACCAGGGCGTCCAGCATGGCCTGCTCCAAGGAACCCACCTGCACACATATATTATTATTATTATTATTATTATTAATAACCCTAACCCAGCAGGGCGTCCAGCATGGCCTGCTCCAAGGAACCCACCTGCACACATATATTATTATTATTATTATTATTATTAATAACCCTAACCCAGCAGGGCGTCCAGCATGGCCTGCTCCAAGGAACCCACCTGCACACATATATTATTATTATTATTATTATTAATAACCCTAACCCAGCAGGGCGTCCAGCATGGTCTGCTCCAAGGAACCCACCTGCACACATATATTATTATTATTATTATTATTATTATTATTATTATTATTATTATTATTATTATTATTATTAATAACCCTAACCCAGCAGGGCGTCCAGCATGGCCTGCTCCAAGGAACCCACCTGCACACATATATTATTATAATAAAGTATGTATAGTGTGTAGTATAAAGTATGTATAGTGTGTATAGTGTGTAGTATAAAGTATGTATAGTGTGTAGTATAAAGTGTGTATAGTGTGTATAGTGTGTAGTATAAAGTATGTATAGTGTGTAGTATAAAGTATGTATAGTGTGTATAGTGTGTAGTATAAAGTATGTATAGTGTGTAGTATTAAGTATGTATAGCGTGTAGTATAAAGTGTGTACAGTGTGTAGTATAAAGTATGTATAGTGTGTAGTATAAAGTATGTATAGTGTGTAGTATAAAGTATGTATAGTGTGTAGTATAAAGTATGTATAGTGTGTAGTATAAAGTATGTATAGTGTGTAGTATAAAGTATGTATAGTGTGTAGTATAAAGTATGAATAGTGTGTAGTATAAAGTATGAATAGTGTGTAGTATAAAGTGTGTACAGTGTGTAGTTTAAAGTATGTATAGTGTGTAGTATAAAGTGTGTACAGTGTGTAGTTTAAAGTATGTATAGTGTGTAGTATAAAGTGTGTACAGTGTGTAGTATAAAGTATGTATAGTGTGTAGTATAAAGTGTGTACAGTGTGTAGTATAAAGTATGTATAGTGTTTAGTATAAAGTATGTATAGTGTGTAGTATAAAGTATGTATAGTGTGTAGTATAAGGTATGTACAGTGTGTAGTATAAAGTATGTATAGTGTGTAGTATAAAGTATGTATAGTGTGTAGTATAAAGTATGTACAGTGTGTAGTATAAAGTATGTATATTGTGTAGTATAAAGTATGTACAGTGTGTAGTATAAAGTATGTATAGTGTGTAGTATAAAGTATGTATAGTGTGTAGTATAAGGTATGTCTAGTGTGCAGTATAAAGTATGTATAGTGTATAGTATAAAGTATGTATAGTGTATAGTATAAGGTATGTCTAGTGTGTAGTATAAAGTATGTATAGTGTGTAGTATAAAGTGTGTACAGTGTGTAGTATAAAGTATGTATAGTGTGTAGTATAAAGTGTGTACAGTGTGTAGTATAAAGTATGTACAGTGTGTAGTATAAAGTATGCATAGTGTGTAGTATAAAGTGTGTACAGTGTGTAGTATAAAGTGTGTACAGTGTGTAGTATAAAGTGTGTACAGTGTGTAGTACAGAGAGTTCTGTTCTCCCATCCCAGAATGCATCTGTGTGGTGGAGCCAGCCCCTCACTCACCTGCCAGTGCTGTCCGTAGACCAGGACGTCTTTCTGGGCGATGTCCGCCCGGTCCCAGGCCAGCGCCATACTCAGCTGCTCAGCAGGACTCGCCTTGGTGCCTTCGCAGGAACACAACCACAAAACCACAAGTCTCAAAACCACAAGTCTCAAAACCACAAGTCTCAAAACCACAAGTCTCAAAACCACAAAGTCTCAAAACCACAAGTCTCAAAACTACAAGTCTCAAAACCACAAAACCACAACGTCTCTAAACCACAAGTCTCAAAACCACAAGTCTCAAAACCACAAAGTCTCAAAACCACAAGTCTCAAAACCACAAGTCTCAAAACCACAAGTCTCAAAACCACAAGTCTCAAAACCACAAAACCACAACGTCTCTAAACCACAAGTCTCAAAACCACAAGTCTCAAAACCACAAAGTCTCAAAACCACAAGTCTCAAAACCACAAGTCTCAAAACCACAAGTCTCAAAACCACAAAACCACAACGTCTCTAAACCACAAAGTCTCAAGTCTCAAAACCACAAAGTCTCAAAACTCAAAACTACAAGTCTCAAAACCACAAAGTCTCAAAACCACAAGTCTCAAAACCACAAAACCACAACGTCTCTAAACCACAAGTCTCAAAACCACAAGTCTCTAAACCACAAAACCACAACGTCTCAAAACTCAAAACTACAAGTCTCAAAACCACAAAAACGTCTCAACGTCTGAAACCTGTAACCTCCAAAGTGAAGGTCAGTGTGATCCATTCCTGCAGTTATTAACCTGTTATTATTAACCTGTTATTATTAACCTGTTATTATTAACCTGTTATTATTAACCTGTTATTATTAACCTGTGCAGTATTAACCGCAGCCTGTTAATATTAACCAGTCCCTCCAGAAAAACACGATTATGCGATCGCATAATTCAAACCATGGTAGTTAATTTTATAACCTTTATTTAACCTTTATTTACCAGAAAGTCCCTTGAGGTTGAAACCTCTTCCTGTCATTCTACACAGAGCAGTACCGGTGACACGAGACTGAAGGAAAACATGGAATAATATAATATAATATAATATAATATAATATAATATAATATAATATAATATAATATAATATAATATAATATCAGATCATATAAAGTGTAAGTAGCGAGGGGGGGATGTGGTGCACAGTTCCTGAGAGCAACTACATACATATACACTCACCGGCCACTTTATTAGGTACCCCATGCTAGTAACGGGTTGGACCCCCTTTTGCCTTCAGAACTGCCTCAATTCTTCGTGGCATAGATTCAACAAGGTGCTGGAAGCATTCCTCAGGGAGTTTGGTCCATATTGACATGATGGCATCACACAGTTGCCGCAGATTTGTCGGCTGCACATCCATGATGCGAATCTCCCGTTCCACCACATCCCAAAGATGCTCTATTGGATTGAGATCTGGTGACTGTGGAGGCCATTTGAGTACAGCGAACTCATTGTCATGTTCAAGAAACCAGTCTGTGATGATTCCAGCTTTATGACATGGCGCATTATCCTGCTGAAAGTAGCCATCAGAAGTTGGGTACATTATGGTCATAAAGGGATGGACATGGTCAGCAACAATACTCAGGTAGGCTGTGGCGTTGCAACGATGCTCAATTGGTACCAAGGGGCCCAAAGAGTGGCAAGAAAATATTCCCCACACCATGACACCACCACCACCAGCCTGAACCGTTGATACAAGGCAGGATGGATCCATGCTTTCATGTTGTAGACGCCAAATTCTGACCCTACCATCCGACTGTCGCAGCAGAAATCGAGACTCATCAGACCAGGCAACGTTTTTCCAATCTTCTATTGTCCAATTTCGATGAGCTTGTGCAAATTGTAGTCTCAGTTTCCTGTTCTTAGCTGAAAGGAGTGGCACCCGATGTGGTCTTCTGCTGCTGTAGCCCATCTGCCTCAAAGTTCGACGTACTGTGCGTTCAGAGATGCTCTTCTGCCCACCTTGGTTGTAACGGGTGGTTATTTGAGTCACTGTTGCCCTTCTATCAGCTCGAACCAGTCTGGCCATTCTCCTCTGACCTCTGGCATCAACAAGGCATTTCCGCCCACAGAACTGCCGCTCACTGGATGTTTTTTCTTTTCGGACCATTCTCTGTAAACCCTAGAGATGGTTGTGCGTGAAAATCCCAGTAGATTAGCAGTTTCTGAAATACTCAGACCAGCCCTTCTGGCACCAACAATCATGCCACGTTCAAAGTCACTCAAATCACCTTTCTTCCCCATACTGATGCTCGGTTTGAACTGCAGGAGATTCTCTTGACCATGTCTACATGCCTAAATGCACTGAGTTGCTGCCATGTGATTGGCTGCTTAGAAATTAAGTGTTAACGAGCAGTTGGACAGGTGTACCTAATAAAGTGGCCGGTGAGTGTACATCTTTACAGGGGGGTTCTAAAGTTTGGCCCCCCAGGTAAAAATGTGTATTAATGAGCATAAAGAAGCAAAGAAAAGATGGAAAAATCTCCACAACGATCAAATGACAGATTAGACATTCATATAATCATATAAGTTACATTTTATTTATTCATTTATACTTTGAAAATAACAGAAAACAACAAAATGGCGTCTGCTAAGGTTTGGCCCCCTGCAGGGAGTACAGGTTATTATCGGGAGGTACTGATTAATGTGTGTTGTCATTCATAAAATAGAAGAAGAAGAAGAAGAAGAAGAAGAAGAAGAAGAAGAAGAAGAAGAAGAAGAAGAAGAAGAATAAATATAAATACCCTTGAGGCTGGTTGTCAGAATGGCGGCATCGGGGGCCGTCTGGTCCTCAGACTCAGAGTCAAAGATAGTAATCTGTTGTCAGAGAGAGAGAGAGATGGAGAGATGGAGGGAGAGAGAGATAGATAGAGAGAGAGAGAGAGAGAGATAGATAGAGAGAGAGAGAGAGAGAGAGAGAGAGAGAGAGAGAGAGAGAGGGAGAGAGATATGTTGATGGTGCATACATAAACAATAACATAAACTAAACAAGCTATAATACGGAAAACTAACATTAAGGGAAATGAAGCGTGACGTTGTGAGTTAGGTGTGTGTGTGTGATGTTGTGAGTTAGGTGTGTGTGTGTAACGTTGTGAGTTAGGTGCGTGTGTGTGACGTTGTGAGTTAGGTGCGTGTGTGTGACGTTGTGAGTTAGGTGTGTGTGTGACGTTGTGAGTTAGGTGTGTGTGTGTGTGTGTGATGTTGTGAGTTAGGTGCGTGTGTGTGTGACGTTGTGAGTTAGGTGCGTGTGTGTGACGTTGTGAGTTAGGTGCGTGTGTGTGACGTTGTGAGTTAGGTGCGTGTGTGTGTGACGTTGTGAGTTAGGTGTGTGTGTGACGTTGTGAGTTAGGTGCGTGTGTGTGACTTGTGAGTTAGGTGCGTGTGTGTGACGTTGTGAGTTAGGTGCGTGTGTGTGTGACGTTGTGAGTTAGGTGCGTGTGTGTGACGTTGTGAGTTAGGTGCGTGTGTGTGACGTTGTGAGTTAGGTGCGTGTGTGACGTTGTGAGTTAGGTGCGTGTGTGACGTTGTGAGTTAGGTGCGTGTGTGACGTTGTGAGTTAGGTGCGTGTGTGTGTGTGACGTTGTGAGTTAGGTGTGTGTGTGTGACGTTGTGAGTTAGGTGCGTGTGTGACGTTGTGAGTTAGGTGCGTGTGTGTGACGTTGTGAGTTAGGTGCGTGTGTGTGTGACGTTGTGAGTTAGGTGTGTGTGTGTGACGTTGTGAGTTAGGTGTGTGTGTGACGTTGTGAGTTAGGTGCGTGTGTGTGATGTTGTGAGTTAGGTGTGTGTGTGACGTTGTGAGTTAGGTGCGTGTGTGTGACGTTGTGAGTTAGGTGCGTGTGTGTGTGACGTTGTGAGTTAGGTGCGTGTGTGTGTGACGTTGTGAGTTAGGTGCATGTGTGTAACATTGTGTGTTAGGTGTGTGTGTGCGTGACGTTGTGAGTTAGGTGTGTGTGTGACGTTGTGAGTTAGGTGCGTGTGTGCGTGACGTTGTGAGTTAGGTGCGTGTGTGTGTGACGTTGTGAGTTAGGTGCGTGTGTGTGACGTTGTGAGTTAGGTGTGTGTGTGACGTTGTGAGTTAGGTGCGTGTGTGTGTGACGTTGTGAGTTAGGTGCGTGTGTGTGTGACGTTGTGAGTTAGGTGCGTGTGTGACGTTGTGAGTTAGGTGCGTGTGTGTGTGTGACGTTGTGAGTTAGGTGCGTGTGTGACGTTGTGAGTTAGGTGTGTGTGTGCGTGACGTTGTGAGTTAGGTGCGTGTGTGCGACGTTGTGAGTTAGGTGCGTGTGTGCGTGACGTTGTGAGTTAGGTGTGTGTGTGACGTTGTGAGTTAGGTGCGTGTGTGCGTGACGTTGTGAGTTAGGTGTGTGTGCGACGTTGTGAGTTAGGTGCGTGTGTGCGTGACGTTGTGAGTTAGGTGTGTGTGTGACGTTGTGAGTTAGGTGTGTGTGTGACGTTGTGAGTTAGGTGCATGTGTGTGTGACGTTGTGAGTTAGGTGCGCGTGTGTGTGACGTTGTGAGTTAGGTGCGTGTGTGTGTGTAACGTTGTGCGTTAGGTGCGTGTGTGTGTGGCGTTGTGAGTTCGTGTGTGTGTGTGACGTTGTGAGTTAGGTGCGTGTGTGTGTGACGTTGTGAGTTAGGTGCGTGTGTGCGTGACGTTGTGAGTTACGTGTGTGTGTGTGACGTTGTGAGTTAGGTGCGTGTGTGCGTGACGTTGTGAGTTAGGTGCGTGTGTGTGTGACGTTGTGCGTTAGTCCCCGACACACACACACACGGAGGTGGTGTTGTGGTTGCCACTCACAGCCGGTCTGTGGTCCATGCACTGCAGCAGGAGGCTGCAGAGCTGGGAGGCTTCAGCCGCCTCCACCCCGAACACGGCCCCCACCCGGACCAGGAGGTCCGCTTTGATGTCAGCGTCCAACTGCCTGGAGACATGCAGCACACGTCTTACGGTTACAAATGTGACTTTTCTGCTAATTTAATAATAATTTAATAATAATTTAATAATTTATAATCTTTATTAACCCAATGGGGGAAATTACAATGTTCACTCTGTTGTTATTACACATCACACACAGGCCTGAACTACACACACATGCTCAGGTCCTATACATGTTAATGAGAGGTCAGAGTGGGGGGGCTCAGGTCCTATACATGTTAATGAGAGGTCAGAGTGGGGGGCTCAGGTACTATACATGTTAATGAGAGGTCAGAGTGGGGGCTCAGGTCCTATACATGTTAATGAGAGGTCAGAGTGGGGGGGCTCAGGTCCTATACATGTTAATGAGAGGTCAGAGTGGGGGGGCTCAGGTCCTATACATGTTAATGGAGAGGTCAGAGTGGGGGGGCTCAGGTCCTATACATGTTAATGAGAGGTCAGAGTGGGGGGGCTCAGGTCCTATACATGTTAATGAGAGGTCAGAGTGGGGGGGCTCAGGTCCTATACATGTTAATGAGAGGTCAGAGTGGGGGGGCTCAGGTCCTATACATGTTAATGGAGAGGTCAGAGTGGGGGGGGCTCAGGTCCTATACATGTTAATGGAGAGAGGTCAGAGTGGGGGTGTGACTGCTGAACAGGCGCCCTGAGTGGTTGAGGGGGGTTCCGTGCCTTGCTCCAGGAGGTGGACCGCCCCCTCTCCAGCTACCAGTCCAGAAAGCAGTCATTTTATAGTTGACATCCTTATATTTTGGGTTTCTACCTGAACATGTTTTACTGGGGGGGGGGTGTCATTTGAAAATTGGGAAAAATTTGAAGTTGGGAAAAAAGTTATAAATTAACTTGCTTCCATTTTAGCAAGAAAAAAATATAAAGATAACAAAAAACAGTAGTAATAATAACAATAAGAACATTCGTCAATAAAATCACATAAAAAGACATTAACCATAAATTATCAGTCAAAACTACAGCGTTCCCTGGCGTTAGCATGTAGCCGTAGCCGCCGTATGGCGTGATATCGTGCCGAGAAGCGTGGCGTTCAGAAACGTGGGAAATCGTAGCTTTTTACTCAACGGGATTTCTATTAAACACATGAACATCTGACATTATAACTTTATAGATATGACAGACAATACAGAGAAGCCTAGTAGACATTTGTCCCCGGGCATCGGGCCGTACCTGTCCACAGCCGTCTGCTTGTGTAAGAAGGCGAGCAGGTCGGCGGCGCCGCCCGATCCCTCGAACACAAACACCGGCACGGGGGGCTTGTTGCTGACGTAGTCCAGCACGGTGGACACGATGGAGGGGCCGCCCTCCAGCACCACGCAGACCACCGGCACGCCCTGGTTCAGCCCTGCAGAGGACCCAGGGGGGACACAACGTCAGGGACAACAGGACATCTCACAGTCAGAAAGGAGAGAGGACATAACGTCAGGGACAAGAGGACATCTCACAGTCAGAAAGGAGAGAGGACATCACGTCAGGGACAAGAGGACATCTCACAGTCAGAAAGGAGAGAGGACATAACGTCAGGGACAAGAGGACATCTCACAGTCAGAAAGGAGAGAGGACATAACGTCAGGGACAAGAGGACATCTCACAGTCAGAAAGGAGAGAGGACATAACGTCAGGGACAAGAGGACATCTCACAGTCAGAAAGGAGAGAGGACATAACGTCAGGGACAAGAGGACATCTCACAGTCAGAAAGGAGAGAGGACATAACGTCAGGGACAAGAGGACATCTCACAGTCAGAAAGGAGAGAGGACATCACGTCAGGGACAAGAGGACATCTCACAGTCAGAAAGGAGAGAGGACATAACGTTGCGTTAGCGTGTTAGCGTGTTAGCGTGTTACATGAGGCTGAAGGAGACACGGCTACTGACTCACGGGGGTGTATCTTCTGCAGCTGGATGTGTTTCTCCAGCTTCCTGCGGAGGCCATGTTGGCAGCCATGCTTCCCCAGCGTGCCGTCGTCTACCAACAGGAAGTGGGAGTGGAAGCCGTTGAGACAGGCTCTCTTGCTCAGAGGATTCCCCAGCGGCTGGTAGGGCCTGAAGGTCTGCACCAATCAGCAGTCAGCCAGGGACAACAGGGCAGAAAGAGGTCCTATCACTATAACAACCATCACTATAACAACCATCACTATAACAGCTGCCATGTTACTATAACGACCATCACTATAACAGCTGCCAAGTTACTATAACGACCATCACTATAACAGCTGCCATGTTACTATAACGACCATCACTATAACAGCTGCCATGTTACTATAACAACCATCACTATAACAGCTGCCATGTTACTATAACAACCATCACTATAACAGCTGCCATGTTACTATAACGACCATCACTATAACAGCTGCCATGTTACTATAACGACCATCACTATAGCAGCTGCCATGTTACTATAACAACCATCACTATAACAGCTGCCATGTTACTATAACGACCATCACTATAACAGCTGCCATGTTACTATAACGACCATCACTATAACAGCTGCCATGTTACTATAACAACCATCACTATAACAGCTGCCATGTTACTATAACAACCATCACTATAACAGCTGCCATGTTACTATAACGACCATCACTATAACAGCTGCCATGTTACTATAACGACCATCACTATAGCAGCTGCCATGTTACTATAACAACCATCACTATAACAGCTGCCATGTTACTATAACGACCATCACTATAACAGCTGCCATGTTACTATAACAACCATCACTATAACAGCTGCCATGTTACTATAACAACCATCACTATAGCAGCTGCCATGTTACTATAACGACCATCACTATAACAGCTGCCATGTTACTATAACAACCATCACTATAACAGCTGCCATGTTACTATAACGACCATCACTATAACAGCTGCCATGTTACTATAACAACCATCACTATAACAGCTGCCAAGTTACTATAACAACCATCACTATAACAGCTGCCATGTTACTATAACAACCATCACTATAACAGCTGCCATGTTACTATAACCATCTAGATATACTGTGCGTGTGTGTGTGTATATATATAAATATATATATACACACACACACACACACACACACACACACTTATTATATATTTTGTTATCGTTCTCTGAACCAGTGAGAAATCAACCATGAATTAAAGTTTAATTACCTGTTAATTAACCATCTATTAATGATGTACTAATGAGAACTGAACTGAAATCTGATTGGACAACACGGCAGACTCACGTCTCTGCCGATGAGGTCCGTGTTGTTGTCGATGACCCCCCAGGGTGTGACGCCCACGGTGTTTCTCTTCCGCAGGTTGTGGCCCCCGAAGGTTTTCACCGCCTCGCCCACGTACCTGGACACACCTGGACAGGAAGTGAAGAGCAGCTGTTTGATGGGTGTCAGGGTCGTTAGGGTCAACATAACAGATACACATCACACCTCATCATGGATGACACCACTACAAAGAGACCCCCCCCCCCCACAGAGGGATGTCACCCAGATGAGATACATAACATGGGTGTAGGTACAGGTGGAGGAGGTGGAGGTCTAGAACAGGCCGTGAGAGCTAACATGTAGGACGGGAACGCCACTAAGACAAACAAATAAATATATAAAGTCAAATAGAATCAGAAGAGAATAGAAAAGCACTAAATATAAATATATATATTCTTATATTTTATATTTATATTTCGTGCTTTCTCTTCACTTCTCCTTTATTCTCTTCACTTCTCCTTTATTCTCTTCTATTCTCTTCTATTCTACTTTATTCTCTTCTATTCTCTTCTATTCTCTTCTCTTCTACTTTATTCTCTTCTATTCTCTTCTCTTCTACTTTATTCTCTTCTATTCTCTTCTATTCTCTTCTTTTCTCTTCTCTTCTACTTTATTCTCTTCTATTCTCTTCTCTTCTACTTTATTCTCTTCTCTTCTACTTTATTCTCTTCTATTCTCTTCTATTCTACTTTATTCTCTTCTATTCTCTTCTCTTCTACTTTATTCTCTTCTATTCTCTTCTCTTCTACTTTATTCTCTTCTATTCTCTTCTCTTCTACTTTATTCTCTTCTACTTTATTCTCTTCTATTCTCTTCTCTTCTACTCTCTTCTACTTTATTCTATTCTATTCTATCCTCTTCTCTTCTCCTTTATTCTCCCCCGTGAGAGCCACCTGTGTTGATGCCGTCGGTGAGGATCCAGGCCCCGGTGCTCAGCGCCGCCCTGACCAGCCCTCTGCTGAAGGCCTGCTTCACCTTCAGCGGCAGCGGGAAGTTGTCGGCTCCGCCCTGGACGGTGAGCAGCAGCTTGGGTCGCTCCATCTGCCACTGGCGCAGCATCAGCTGCAGCAGCGCCTCGGGCCTGGAGTCCACCGCCAGGCGGACATACTGCAGGGACACAGCCGGCCGTTAGGACATACTGCAGGGACACAGCCGGCCGTTAGGACATACTGGAGGGGACACAGCCGGCCGTTAGGACATACTGCAGGGACACAGCCGGCCGTTAGGACATACTGCAGGGACACAGCCGGCCGTTAGGACATACTGGAGGGGACACAGCCGGCCGTTAGGACATACTGCAGGGACACAGCCGGCCGTTAGGACATACTGCAGGGACACAGCCGGCCGTTAGGACATACTGCAGGGACACAGCCGGCCGTTAGGACATACTGGAGGGGACACAGCCGGCCGTTAGGACATACTGGAGGGGACACAGCGGCCGTTAGGACATACTGCAGGGACACAGCCGGCCGTTAGGACATACTGCAGGGACACAGCCGGCCGTTAGGACATACTGCAGGGACACAGCCGGCCGTTAGGACATACTGGAGGGACACAGCCGGCCGTTAGGACATACTGGAGGGACACAGCCGGCCGTTAGGACATACTGCAGGGACACAGCCGGCCGTTAGGACATACTGCAGGGACACAGCCGGCCGTTAGGACATACTGCAGGGACACAGCCGGCCGTTAGGACATACTGGAGGGACACAGCCGGCCGTTAGGACATACTGCAGGGACACAGCCGGCCGTTAGGACATACTGCAGGGACACAGCCGGCCGTTAGGACATACTGCAGGGACACAGCCGGCCGTTAGGACATACTGGAGGGACACAGCCGGCCGTTAGGACATACTGCAGGGACACAGCCGGCCGTTAGGACATACTGCAGGGACACAGCCGGCCGTTAGGACATACTGCAGGGACACAGCCGGCCGTTAGGACATACTGGAGGGACACAGCCGGCCGTTAGGACATACTGGAGGGACACAGCCGGCCGTTAGGACATACTGCAGGGACACAGCCGGCCGTTAGGACATACTGCAGGGACACAGCCGGCCGTTAGGACATACTGCAGGGACACAGCCGGCCGTTAGGACATACTGGAGGGACACAGCCGGCCGTTAGGACATACTGCAGGGACACAGCCGGCCGTTAGGACATACTGCAGGGACACAGCCGGCCGTTAGGACATACTGCAGGGACACAGCCGGCCGTTAGGACATACTGCAGGGACACAGCCGGCCGTTAGGACATACTGCAGGGACACAGCCGGCCGTTAGGACATACTGCAGGGACACAGCCGGCCGTTAGGACATACTGCAGGGACACAGCCGGCCGTTAGGACATACTGCAGGGACACAGCCGGCCGTTAGGACATACTGGAGGGGACACAGCCGGCCGTTAGGACATACTGCAGGGACACAGCCGGCCGTTAGGACATACTGGACAGGGGACACAGCCAGCCGTTAGGACATACTGGAGACACATCCAACTGTTAGGGACTGACAGGCTGTTGCATATCGCAGCAAGCAAAAACTGCAAAAGAACTCATCCAACTGTCACAGCCAATGAGACGAGACGTCTCTTATGTCCTAAAATCAGCCTCTGGAGACTCCACCAGCTGACTCTCTATTGGCTGTAGAAACAGGAGACGTCTCTTACGTCCTAAAATCAGCCTCTGGAGACTCCACCAGTTGACTCTCTATTGGCTGTTGGACAGGAGACGTCTCCTACGTCCTAAAACCAGCCTCTGGAGACTCCACCAGCTGACTTCTCTATTGGCTGTTGAACAGGAGACGTCTCCTACGTCCTACAACCAGCCTCTGGAGACTCCACCAGCTGACTTCCTATTGGCTGTTGAACAGGAGACGTCTCTTACGTCCTAAAACCAGCCTCTGGAGACTCCACCAGCTGAGTCTCTATTGGCTGGTGGACAGGAGACGTCTCCTACGTCCTAAAACCAGCCTCTGGAGACTCGACCAGCTGACTTCTCTATTGGCTGTTGAACAGGAGACGTCTCCTACGTCCTAAAACCAGCCTCTGGAGACTCCACCAGCTGACTTCTCTATTGGCTGTTGAACAGGAGACGTCTCTTACGTCCTAAAACCAGCCTCTGGAGACTCCACCAGCTGAGTCTCTATTGGCTGTTGGACAGGAGACGTCTCTTACGTCCTAAAACCAGCCTCTGGAGACTCCACCAGCTGAGTCTCTATTGGCTGTAGAACAGGAGACGTCTCTTACGTCCTAAAACCAGCCTCTGGAGACTCCACCAGCTGAGTCTCTATTGGCTGTAGAACAGGAGACGTCTCTTACGTCCTAAAACCAGCCTCTGGAGACTCCACCAGCTGAGTCTCTATTGGCTGTTGGACAGAGACGTCTCCTACGTCCTAAAACCAGCCTCTGGAGACCCCCCTGTACAGACCTTGGCGCGGCAGACTCGTGTGGCGGTGTCCTGAAAGTCGACGGTCCCGTAGGCGTTGGTGGGACTGGCTTTGGTGTGACGCTCCATGGACCAGTCGTCCTCCAGCTCGGCTCCGGGACCAGGATGTAGGGAAATGGGGGGTAGGGAGTGCTGCCAAGAGTGCTCCCCCATCAGCCGTCCACAGCAACATCTGACCAATCACAGGACAGAGACATTGTCAAATGTGCAATATTTAATACTTTTGATACACCAATAACTGCAATTTTATAACATTATTATGTTTATAATATATGTATAAATAATGTAATATTATTTTCATAATGTATACAAACCATATTTATCTTTCTTACTATTCTATATATGTATATAGTTGTCTCTGGAACTGTGCCCTATATTCTATCTCTATTCTATCTATTCTATCTCTATTCTATCTATTCTATCTCTATTCTATCTCTATTCTATATCTATTCTATATCTATTCTATCTCTATTCTATCTATTCTATATCTATTCTATCTATTCTATATCTATTCTATCTCTATTCTATCTATTCTATCTATTCTATCTCTATTCTATCTATTCTATCTATTCTATATCTATTCTATCTATTCTATCTCTATTCTATCTATTCTATATCTATTCTATCTATTCTATATCTATTCTATATCTATTCTACAGACAGAGGTTAGAGAGACAGAGGACGGGGACGGAGGTTAGAGAGACAGAGGACGGGGTTAGAGAGACAGAGGACGGAGGTTAGAGAGACAGAGGACGGGGACAGAGGTTAGAGAGACAGAGGACGGGGACAGAGGTTAGAGAGACAGAGGACGGAGGTTAGTGAGACAGAGGACGGGGACGGAGGTTAGAGAGACAGAGGACGGAGGTTAGAGAGACAGAGGACGGGGACAGAGGTTAGAGAGACAGAGGACGGGGACGGAGGTTAGA
>JABXJD010000323.1:577500-580000 GCA_013375575.1 Percina caprodes | reverse complement strand
TGCAGGTTTTCGTGCCACGAAGAAGACGCAGTCGTAGATGTATCTCAACATCGAGCGGTCGTTCTCCGTGTACGACGTCTGCACCGACGGTTTCTCCACCTGCAAGAGACACAGTCGGCAGACAGGATCAGGGCTGATGGGGGGTGTGTGTGTGTGTGTGTCTGTGTGTCTGTCTGTGCCTGTATGTGTGTGTGTGTGTGTGTCTGTGCCTGTGTGTCTGTCTGTGCCTGTATGTGTGTGTGTGTGCCTGTGTGTGTGTGTGTGTGTCTGTCTGTGCCTGTGTGTGTGTGTGTCTGTCTGTGCCTGTGTGTGTGTCTGTGCGTGTGTGTGTGTGTGCCTGTGTGTGTCTGTGTGTGTGTGTGTGTGTGTGTGTCTGTGTCTGTGTGTGTCTGTGCGTGTGTGTGTGTGTCTGTCTGTGCCTGTGTGTGTGTCTGTGCGTGTGTGCCTGTGTGTGCGTGTGTGCCTGTGTGTGTGTGTGTGCCTGTGTGTGTGTGTGTGCCTGTGTGTGCGTGTGTGTGTGTGTGCCTGTGTGTGTCTGTGTGTGTGTGTGTGTGTGTGCGTGTTGTGCGTGTGTGTGTGTGCCTGTGTGTGTGTCTGTGCGTGTGTGTGTGCCTGTGTGTGTCTGTGCGTGTGTGTGTGTGCGTGTGTCTGTGTCTGTGCATGTGTGTGTCTGTGCCTGTGTGTGTCTGTGCGTGTGTGTGTGTGTGTGCGCCCGTGTGTGTGTGTGTGTGCGTGTGTCTGTGCATGTCTGAGCGTGTGTGTGTGTGTCAGTTTTACATGTTACATGGGGGTCAAGTGCTTTTCACATAATGTGAATTCAAGTTCATCATAATGTACATTTCTACCAATTTAATTGAACAGATTCAACTAAATGGACAGCAGAGCATGCTGGGAAACGCCGGCCTCTCAGCTGATCTAACAGCTGATTGGTTCAGAATCGACTCAACATGATGACGTGTTGAATCAGAAGGATTTGAACTATTAGTCTGATTTAAAGGATCATTCTGTGGAGAACTGTTATCATAACATCAGCCACACAGAGAGCATGGAACAGCTGTTCTGTCATAATCAAAACAGCTGGAGATGGTGTACCAGCTGATATCTGGGTCTGATGAAACGTTATTAAATCAGAATCAGACCTCAGTGTTTCTGTGACTTCCTGTCCAGCCTGAAGGCGGCTGGAAACTGTCCGACTTACCGCAGCTTATATGAAGAAACTACAAAATAAAAGTCTTACCTCTATGTGGAAGCCAAAGTTAACGATCGCTGTCCGGATGTCTTCGTAGCTAAGTTCGACTGAGAGCTCATTGGCCATGTTCTCAAAGTGGTACAACAGTGGACCTGAAGGACCCAAACCATAATTATTAAACCATAGTTGCTTTGAAAAAGAAAGACCAACACTTATAAACATCTGTATGGTCACCCAAAAAACATCTGACACACCTATCCGTCACAGGCAGACATTCAGACAAACCCACCAGACTCCATGTAAATAATCACTGCTTTTATCAGCGTAAAACACACTTCATTCAAAGTGGACAGAAACTAAATAAAACTACCAAAAGCCGTCTTGGTTCATCTTTCCTGTTCCACCAATCACCACTCTGGTCTGGTTGGAATAAACTCTTAATTCACCCATTTACATGTGGAGATATGCTGCTCTATACACGCTAAAAGTAGTGATTATTTACATGGAGTCTGGTGGAGATTTGCTGCTCTATACACGCTAAAAGTAGTGATTATTTACATGGAGTCTGGTGGAGATTTGCTGCTCTATACACGCTAAAAGTAGTGATTATTTACATGGAGTCTGGTGGAGATATGCTGCTCTATACACACTAAAAGTAGTGATTATTTACATGGAGTCTGGTGGAGATATGCTGCTCTATACACACTAAAAGTAGTGATTATTTACATGGAGTCTGGTGGGTACAGCTTGTTTCTACCTGATGCTGTTTTCTCTGTGAGAACTGACTCACCCAGGTTGATCCAGACTCCACCGGGCTTAAGAATCTTCCAGATCGTCTCCACATACTCGATGACGTTATGAGCTGTGTCGATGAAGAAGCAGGTCGCCACGCAGTCCCAGGAATCTGACCCCAAACAGACACAACCACTGTGAATTAAGGTTGCTACGGTGCACAATTCACCGATAAACCATTTGAGGACCCATGCTGTTAGAAAAGAAGCCCAACCGATATATCGGTGAAAATCGGTATCGGCATTTATAATGAAAAAACATTGTTTTTAAAAATTTTCATTCATCACAAGCATTTACAATGACAAAAATAGTAATGGTGTTACATAGTCTGTCCACCAGAGGACGCTCTACAACGTCCCTGTTAGTGATGGCGTTGCATAGTCTGTCCACCAGAGGACGCTCTACAACGTCCCTGTTAGTGATGGCGTTACATAGTCTGTCCACCAGAGGACGCTCTACAACGTCCTGTTAGTGATGGCGTTGCATAGTCTGTCCACCAGAGCGCTACAACGTCCCGTT
>JABXJD010000323.1:565000-572500 GCA_013375575.1 Percina caprodes | reverse complement strand
ACTGCAGTAAAAGTACTAATACCACACTATAATAATACTCTGTAACAGTGAAAGTACTAATACCACACTATAATAATACTCTGTAACAGTAAAAGTACTAATACCACACTATAATAATACTCTGTAACAGTAAAAGTACTAATACCACACTATAATAATACTCTGTAACAGTCAAAGTACTAATACCACACTATAATAATACTCTGTAACAGTAAAAGTACTAATACCACACTATAATAATACTCTGTAACAGTCAAAGTACTAATACCACACTATAATAATACTCTGTAACAGTAAAAGTACTAATACCACACTATAATAATACTCTGTAACAGTAAAAGTACTAATACCACACTATAATAATACTCTGTAAAAGTGTTTAAGTATCATCAGGAGAATGTAGTTGAAGTATTAAAACATCTTAGAAAGTAGGACCAACCAGCTGTGTGTTTAATGACATCATCATCTCAGCTGTGTGTTTAATGACATCATCATCTCAGCTGTGTGTTTAATGACATCATCATCTCAGCTGTGTGTTTAATGACATCATCATCATCTCAGCTGTGTGTTTAATGACATCATCATCATCATCTCAGCTGTGTGTTTAATGACATCATCATCTCAGCTGTGTGTTTAATGACATCATCATCTCAGCTGTGTGTTTAATGACATCATCATCATCATCTCAGCTGTGTGTTTAATGACATCATCATCTCAGCTGTGTGTTTAATGACATCATCATCATCATCTCAGCTGTGTGTTTAATGACATCATCATCATCATCTCAGCTGTGTGTTTAATGACATCATCATCTCAGCTGGACCTGGAGCCGTTATATTGTTGCTAGGTTACTTTATAATTAACATCAGAATATTAACTACATGTGTTCTCTGTGCGTGTGTATATGTGTGTGTTTTGTGTGTCTGTGTATCTGTCCGTCTGTCTGTGTGTGTGTGTGTGTGTGTGTGTGTGTGTGTGTGTGTGTGTGTGTGTGTATGTGTGTATATGTGTATATATGTGTGTATGTGTGTGTGTTTTGTGTGTCTGTGTGTGTGTCTGTCTGTGTGTGTATGTGTGTGTGTGTTTTGTGTGTCTGTCTGTGTGTGTGTGCAGGAATCTTAATGTGTAAAGTAACTAGTAACTAAAGCTGTCAGATGAATGTAGTGACACACACACACACACACACACACACACAAAACACAGACACACACACACACAAAACACAGACACACAGACACACACAAAACACAGACACAAAACACAGACACACACACACACACACACACAAAAAACACAGACACAAAACACAGACACACACACAAACACACACACACACACACACAAAACACAGACACACACACACACACAAAACACAGACACACACACACACACAAAACACAGACACACACACACACACACACACACACACACAAAACAAAGACACACACACACACACACACACACACACACACACACACACACACACACACACACACACACACACACACACACACACACAGTAGAAATATACTGACTATATTAACAACAAGGCGGGTTTTCCCTCCTAAACTAACGTATATTAACGTTATATCCGCCCGGTGGTGTCCATGTTTCACGCTAACGCGCCGTTATCCACTCAGACCGCCGCTACGTGCTCGTGCGTCACGTTAAGACGGTGAACGTACCTGTAGAACCGAAACGCGTCGATGATCCTCCAGAAGTGCTGCCTCTCCAGCCGGGCCTCCTCCTCCGGGCTGTACTTCACTCTCTCTTTGTTAAAAAACGATCCTGCTGCCGCTCCGTCTCCGGTGGGTTCGGCCATGTCTGAACCGGACTCACAGCCGTCCAATCAAAACACGGCAAATCTCTTCTTCGTGACATTCATTGTTTCCTGCAGAACGGACGCTGTGCTGCCCCCAACAGGCGGATCAGGAAACTGCAGCTCAGACACAGCGCAGCGTCCACAGCTGTGTCTACATGAAGTATTATTATATATCTAAATATATATATATATATATATATATATATATATATATATATATATATATATATATATATATATATATATATATTTATATTATGGAGCTTTTATTGAGTGGAATGAACCACAACATTAATGATAAAAAAGGTTTGATTGTGTTGGATTACATTTTGTTAAAGTAATGTTATTTTTTCATGTTGAGAAATAAAGAGCAAACATTTACCCCAATGTACACACACACACACACACACACACACACACACACAGAGGCACCCACACACACACACACACACACACACACACACACACACACACACACACACACACAGAGGCACACAGAGGCACACACACACACACAGAGACACACAGAGACACACACACACACACACACACACACACATACACAAATATATCCATATATTCTGTTGTAGTCAATCCTAATTTCATGACGTTGTGTATTTCATAGCTACACACTCTGTTATTTAATCATTGGGTGATGAGCTGCCAGATGAGCCCCCCTCTCCCCCTCCCCCCCTCCCCAATAAAGCAATAGACAACAACCAAAGGTTTCTCTGATCCTTTATATATAAGCCGACCATCAGACGGTCGGGTTGAGGATCTTGCCCATGAAGAGGATCTTCTCCGTGTGGCGGTCCGTGATGAGGACCATGAACGGACGGTTGAACCTCAACACGGGGACATGGCGGAAAGACATCAGCGTGATGCCGATGCCTGTGGCGGCGGCAGCGGTGGCGCCGGCCTCGTCCACGTCCAGCGTCGCTTGGTGCACAACCTGCATCAGAAACAGGGCAGACACACAACAGTTACTCCGCTATGTACAGATTATGGTCAACAAGTGTTTTTCCATTGAGAACGAGCTAGTGCTAACCCTAACCCTACGGCTACGGTTAGCCACCTAGCCTGGGCTTTTCCAATGTGTATGCATGGAAGCACCAGAGACACAAAATAACCCCCAAATCTCAGAAAAAAGGGATTTTTTTTCACAATATGGGCCCTTTAAACTGTGTGTAAAATGAGCAAAGACGTTAAATCACCGGTTTCAGGTAACCCCCCTACGGTCCCGTCTATTTGCTGTATGGTTTCAATGTAACGCCACCATACGGTCCCATCTATTTGCTGGATACTTTCAAGGTAACAGCACCCTAAGGTACCATCTATTTGCTGGATACTTTCAAGGTAACGCCACCCTACGGTACCATCTATTTGCTGGATACTTTCAAGGTAACGCCACCCTAAGGTACCATTTATTTGCTGGATACTTTCAAGGTAACGCCACCCTATGGTACCATCTATTTGTTGGATGGTTTCAAGGTAACGCCACCCTATGGTACCGCCTATTTGTTGGATGGTTTCAAGGTAACGCCACCCTACGGTACCGTCTATTTGCTGGATGGTTTCAAGGTTTCAAGGTAACGCCACCCTACGGTACCATCTATTTGCTGGATGGTTTCAAGGTAACGCCACCCTAAGGTACCATCTATTTGCTGGATGGTTTCAAGGTAACACCACCCTACGGTACCGTCTATTTGCTGGATAAGCCCGTTGACTGCAACGTTATTGTTCATATTTTGGCACAATGTTTCTGACTGTAGTGGTTGTCATAGTGACTGAAAGTGTGATGTGAGTTGCTAAAAAGAAACTACACACTGTTTTCAGGTAACTTTTTGATTTGAAAAAGAGGAAACCGTTAAATAATAAAACATATTCTGTTACGTACATCTGAGACTGCCAGTCGTTGCTCCTCTGAAATGCCTCTCAGATTTGCACGATCACCAAACATGTCCGTCATTCCCATTTCTGACAGCACATTGTTCAGGTTGTAGGAAGTCTTGATGGAGAACTTGGGAATATAGACATCATGTCTCCTGAAACATATTTGGGGGGGGGAGAGACAGAGAGTCAATGGATCTGACTAGGGTTATCCTTACAGAGATAGACCTTTTAGTTAAAGAGGAAGATCCTTTTAGTTTAACATGAAACAGAAATCACCATCACCAAACCCACCAGACTCCATGTAAATAATCACTACTTTTAGTGTGTATAGAGCAGCATATCTCCACCAGACTCCATGTAAATAATCACTACTTTTAGTGTGTATAGAGCAGCATATCTCCACCAGACTCCATGTAAAATATCACTACTTTTAGTGTGTATAGAGCAGCATATCTCCACCAGACTCCATGTAAATAATCACTACTTTTAGTGTGTATAGAGCAGCATATCTCCACCAGACTCCATGTTAATAATCACTACTTTTAGCGTGTATAGAGCAGCATATCTCCACCAGACTCCATGTAAATAATCACTACTTTTAGTGTGTATAGAGCAGCATATCTCCACCAGACTCCATGTAAATAATCACTACTTTTAGTGTGTATAGAGCAGCATATCTCCACCAGACTCCATGTTAATAATCACTACTTTTAGCGTGTATAGAGCAGCATATCTCCACCAGACTCCATGTAAATAATCACTACTTTTAGTGTGTATAGAGCAGCATATCTCCACCAGACTCCATGTAAATAATCACTACTTTTAGCGTGTATAGAGCAGCATATCTCCACCAGACTCCATGTAAATAATCACTACTTTTAGTGTGTATAGAGCAGCATATCTCCACCAGACTCCATGTAAATAATCACTACTATGTATGTCATTTAAAAAGGTTTCTAGTGTCAGTTTATTGTTGAATTCTACCAACTTGGGCTTCATCCACTTCAACCATTTGGTGACGTGGTTCGGGCAGATGGCATTCTCCAGCGTTGCCATGACGTCAGGCAACATCAGCAGCATGGAGTAGGAGCTGTTGAAGGGGAGCTGAAGGACCGTGGTGTTCAGCACGTGGTCGTGATAGGTATGGAAACGTTCCTCCATGTTCATCATGGCGGTTCGAACCTGACGATGACAATTTAACATGAAGACACGCAGAGTCCTTAACCCTCCTGGTGTCCTCGGGACCCCTTAACAAAATATCTATATCTGAAATCTGAGTTTCTTTTTAACCAAATTACCATCAAATAGATTCCTTCCAACGCTCTTTCATTCCTCTGATCTTAACTATTAGTCAAAATAATTCATAATTTCTGCTTTTTTAACTCTAATATTAGGTATAATTCTATATAAATGAGGGTTATTGACCATGAATTCCAGAAAGTATAAAACTAGTAAGGTGGTGGTAGTGGAGACTAAAAAAAGTCTGAAAAAAGGGACGAAAATGTCCAATTTTGTCCCTTTTTGACCCGGGAGGACAACACGAGGGCTAACAGAAGCTACATTTCATCCCAAAATCACTTTTTTCTGAATTCAGAGAGAAAACTGAACCTTCGTGTTCTCGTCCACGGTGAAGTCGTCCTGCTCGGTGAGCTTAGGGTCAAACGGAGTCGCCCACTTTCCTGTTAGACCACGAGCAGAAAGAAGACGACCTTTAGTTTGAGAAGGTCAACTTCAAAGATCACACAATGTCAAATCATCTCCTGCAGGGGGCTCCTTAAAGCTGCATTATATCTGATCTCCTGCAGGGGGCTCCTTAAAGCTGTTTCAGGCCACGGCTGTGATGTGATTGACAGTTCGCGACCTGTCTTATATGTAATAAAAATATGGGATAAAGATATATTAAAAACCTAGCGAAGTTAACCTAACCTCAAATTATGTTAGCTAGCGTTCAGCAGCAGCTGCATCCAGATCGCTAATTGTGTAAAAACACAGTATATATATATATATATATATATATATATATATATATATATACTGTGTAGATACACAATATGTATGTATATATTATTTTGTTAATTTCTGATTGGTTGCATTTTATTTTTGGATTTTAAATGTTTTGTCATTGTTGATTGTTTGAGATAAATAAAATAATGAAAGTGTGTAACGCAGCGTGAGGCTCAACTTAACGCAGTAGTTTTGGTGTCCAACCCTAACGACACTGGGACCATCTCACAACGTTAACGTTACCTTCTCTGGTTTTTATATGAAGATGTATTTCCTGTCACCACTAGGGGGGGCGGACTTAAGAACTGCTCCTATGGATCGGGTTGGGGGGGGGACCAATAGTCGAGTGTTTCGGAGGGCTGGTTGATTTACCTTTATAGTAGATGTAGCTGATGAGATACATGACTGTGCTCGGATCCAGGTTTTCCACCAGCTTGTCAATCTTCCCGTTGGTCTTCTCCTCCACGTACTTATTGATGGTATCAGCACTTTCGGTGGTTTTGGTGAAGTCCACATTGAACCCGTCTGTGAAGTACGACTGCTTCAGGGTCTGCAGGAACTCCGGCATTGGCTTGAAGCGGTTGTCCACGAACACGGCGGTCCCTTCGTTGGCGTCCTCCTGGGATGTGTTGTTGGCCCTCTGGAGGAGCGTCTGGAAGGCCTGGTCCACATCAGTCTGGGTCAGGAGGGAGCTGTTGAAGCCCAAACCATTGAAAAGCTGGCGGTGCGTCTCCCCCTGCGCGCCCACGGACAACGCAGCCAAGGCGGTGGACACGCTAACCGGGGAGAAGAAGACGTTCTGTCCCTGAGAGTCAGCATGAGCTGCTAGCTTCCTGTAGAGGCGGAAGGAAAACTCTTGGTTTGCTTCGTTCACCAGGGAGACGCTGGCGCTGACGTCCACTACAGTGTCTTGGACGGCCTTGCCGTGGCCGTGGTCGTGACCCAAATGGTGATCGCCATGGTGATCGCCTCTGCCGACGCAGATCACCGCTGATAGGACCCAGAGACCCACGGCTGCACGCATCATCATCATGAACTGAGACAAAAGATCAAAAGTTCAAAAGTTCAAGTCATTGTTTGTTCGTGTTACACAATGTTTGCTGTTGCTCAAAACTGTCGTTTGTTCTGGAGGCCAAATCGAATCAGGGTTTAGTTACACAAAGAAAGCAAATTAGATGATTGAGAGTTATACATTCATTATATGTTCAGCATCAGGTAGAAACAAGCTGTAATGTTACCCTACAGGACAGATGTTCATCATCAGGGAGAAACAAGCTGTAATGTTACCCTACAGGACAGATGTTCATCATCAGGTAGAAACAAGCTGTAATGTTACCCTACAGGACAGATGTTCATCATCAGGTAGAAACAAGCTGTAATGTTACCCTACAGGACAGATGTTCAGCATCAGTCAGCGTCCACTAAAAGTTGTGTTGTTGCTGCTGACAGACTCAGATTATTATTCTAAGTGTGTGACAACATTATGGGATGGATCCCTACAGAGATAGACCTTTTAGTTAAAGAGGAAGATCCTTTTAGTTAAACATGAAACAGAAATCACCATCACCAAACCCACCAGACTCCATGTAAATAATCACTACTTTTAGTATGTATAGAGCAGCATATCTCCACCAGACTCCATGTAAATAATCACTACTTTTAGCGTGTATAGAGCAGCATATCTCCACCAGACTCCATGTTAATAATCACTACTTTTAGTGTGTATAGAGCAGCATATCTGCACCAGACTCCATGTAAATAATCACTACTTTTAACATGTA
>JABXJD010000323.1:515000-560000 GCA_013375575.1 Percina caprodes | reverse complement strand
CAAAGCTGAGGACATTATTCAGTGTCAACCTGTCCACATATTAGAAGTATAAATTAAGATTCTCCAACCTTGGTCTCGTCATAGCCTTCAACCATTTGGTGACGTGGTTCGGGCAGATGGCATTCTCCAGCGTTGCCATGACGTCAGGCAACATCAGAAGCATGGAGTAGGAGCTGTTGAAGGGGAGCTGAAGGACCGTGGTCTTTAGCTCGTGGTCGTGATAGGAATGGAAACGTTCCTCCATGTTCATCATGGCGGTTGAAACCTGGAAGATGACAATTTAAGAAAAAAATGAGGGTGTTACATCACGTTTTCCAAAATTGTGTTAACGGCTTGAAAGAATGTTTCTATATCTTCAGTCAGTATCTTGTATTTATCTTCAATATATCTTCTAGGTTTAAACTGAACCCCCAATGTCTACGCCCGGCTCCGCCCTTGTTACTTATCCATTCAGAATAAAGACTGAACCTTTGTGTTCTCGTCCACGTTGAAGTCGTCCTGCTCGGTGAGCTTAGGGTCAAACTGAGTCGCCCACTTTCCTGTTAGACCACAATCAGAAATAAAACCTTTGGTTTCATATGTGCAACTTAACCTCAGAATATGTGAGCAGATCTTCCATTTTGACATTATATTACAGACTGACTAGATCTAATCCCCAGGACCTTCTTACCTTTGTAGTAGATGTAGCTGAGGAGACACATGACGGTGCTCGGATCCACGCTTTCCACCAGCTTGTCAATCTTCCCGTTGGTCTTCTCCTCCACGTACTTATTGATGGTATCAGCACTTTCTGCGGTTTGGCTGAAGTCCACATTGAACCCGTCTGTGAAGTACGACTGCTTCAGGGTCTGCAGGAACTCCGGCTTTGGCTTGAAGCGGTTGTCCACGAACACGGCGGTCCCTTCGTTGGCGTCCTCCTGGGATGTGTTGTTGGCCCTCTGGAGGAGCGTCTGGAAGGCCTGGTCCACATCAGTCTGGGTCAGGAGGGAGCTGTTGAAGCCCAGACCACTGAAAAGCTGGCGGTGCGTCTCCCCCTGCGCGCCCACGGACAACATAGCCAAGGCGGTGGACACGCTAACCGGGGAGAAGAAGACGTTCTGTCCCTGAGAGTCAGCATGAGCTGCTAGCTTCCTGTAGAGGCGGAAGGAAAACTCTTGGTTTGCTTCGTTCACCAGGGAGACGCTGGCGCTGACGTCCACTACAGTGTCTTGGACGGCCTTGCCGTGGCCGTGGTCGTGACCCAAATGGTGATCGCCATGGTGATCGCCTCTGCCGACGCAGATCACCGCTGATAGGACCCAGAGACCCACGACTGCACGCATCATCATCCTGAACTGAGACAAAAGATCAAAAGTTCAAAAGTTCATCATGTGTAACGGAAAACTTTTATAGGAAAACGGGTCATTTTGTCTCTAAAACATAAGAAGAGTCCATCTTTCTAGCAGCTTACCTTCTCCTGGTTGCAGCAGACTGGACAGAGACAGATGTTCCTTCCAGAAGATAAATCAGAGGAACTGCCCTTTGGCTTTGTTTGTCTATGTCTCTTATTTGCTTGCCGCCCCCCCATGCGCTCTGTGTAATCATGTTTTATGCTGACTCACCTCACATTGAGGCTAAAGAGGTAAACACACAAGCCTTGAACCGAGCTGCAGGTTCACCCCCCAGGACAACGTTGCCAGAGTCCAACCTGTTGTAACGGCCACTTCCTGGACGGGGGGGTTCTTAGTACGCAGGCTGCAGGAAATAACACGACTCAGCCCCCATCGGGTGTTATGAGTTCACAGCAGCAGCAGGACTGGGTCCTGAAACACGTGTGTGTGTTTCTGAGTGTGTGTCTATGTGTCTATGTGAGTGTTTGTGTATGTGAGTGTGTGTGTCTATGTGTGCATGAGTGAGTATGTGTGTCTATGTATGAGTGTGTGTATGAGTGTGTGTGTGAGTCTATGTATGAGTGCATGTGTGCGTATGTGAGTGACTATGAGAGAATGTGTGTTTGTGTGTGACCAGTTATGTCTATTGTCTATTATGTCTGTGTGTGAGTTACACACACACACACACACACATACACACAGCTGGTCCTCAGGAAGAACAAAATTCAGGTTTGATGTTGAAAGTTATTGTTTACACATATAAATATAATTTTATAATTCAACATCATGTCTCTACACCCTTCAGAAAGGCGAGATCCCATCAGGCTGCTGCCTCTCATTGGTCCCCACAATGTCATAAAAACGTGTGCCAATATGACTGTGTGTGTGCATGTGTGAGTATGAGAGTGTGCACACACGCACGTGTGGATAATCAGACTGGAATATGTCAACTTTTACTCTCAATACTATTTCAAAAACACTTCAATTTGGTTTCAAATGCTATAAAATTGAATAAGATGCCCCAAAATTAATGAAAGTAGAGATTTGTAGGCTACTTGGCAAAGAGCGTTGTGTGGAATCAATCATGTTATTTTGGGGAATTAAAAAGGACATTGATATAGGACAACATGAGGACAACATGGGGACAACATGAGGGTTAACTATTCCTACTTCTAACGCATTCAAGCCAGCAGTCCAGTGTAGAGTCATACAGCATTCACACACTTTCATATCACGTCAACTTCAAAGTTAATTTTCCTCAATAGGGATTATGATTATTAATCTCAATGTCTAAACCCTCCATGGTAGACTGACCCCAAGCTTTGGAAGTTTTAAAGTTCCTGTAGAAGACAAAAATCAGAAAACATTCCAGTTTCCAAATGTGAGGATTGACCTGCATCAAGTACTTTTATACTTAAAGTACATTGTCTTAATTATAGACTTTTACTGAAGTAACCATTTCAATGCTGGTCTTTTACTTGAGTAAAAGACATTTTATTCCCATAACCAGAGTGGTTCATGAAGTGGCCGTTACTGTTGACCTCTATTTTATTTTTAGAATCTGATATAAATGACCAAATGCTTATGAGGTTGATCATATCTTATCCCTAGATTATATAAACATTTCCACTGCCAATTAAGCAAGAGACAAAAATGTTTACTTCTATATATATATATCTATCTATATATAGATATATCTATATATGAGCTGCCCAGCTGAGCTGGAGGCTTAACCTTACTTAATACTTAACCTTTTACTGACGTAAAATTTCCAATGCAGGACCTGAGTAAAAGATTGTAATACCCAGAACCAGAGTGGTCCATGAAGTAGCCATCACTGGTGGCTTTTTAATATATTCTGTTAAGTGACCCAATGCTGACATATTCCTACATTATATAAAAACCATGGCCACTGTCAATAAAGCAAGAGACAAAAACATTTTTTCGGACTCCTTTATGTGAGATACAACAGCTGAGGTCGAGCAGACAAAGAGACGACCCATCAGATGGTCGGGTTGATGATCTTGCCCAAGAAGAGGATTTTCTCCGTGTTGAGTTCAATGATGAGGACCATGAATGGACGATTGAACTTCAACACAGAGACGTCAATAGATGTCACCCCGATGCCGATGCCTGTGGCGGCGGCAGCTGTGGCGCCGGCCTCGTCCACGTCCAGCGTCGCTTGGTGGACAACCTGCAACGCAGAGTCAGTGAGACGACAGACGGATGAATGTGTGAAATCAAACATCCTGGTCACTTACCTCTGAGACTGACAGTCCTCGCTGCTCTGAAATGCCTCTCAGATTTGCACGATCACCAAACACGTCCGTCATTCCCATTTCTGACAGCACATCGTTCAGGTTGTAGGAAGTCTTGATGGAGAACTTGGGAATATAGACATCATGTATCCTGAAACATTGGGGGAGAACATTCAATGAATCTGACAAGGGAACAAATTTAATTTAGTCAAAGCTGAGTACCTTATTCAGTGTCAAACCTCCGACATACAGAGTATAAAAATCAAGACTCTACAAACCTGGGCTTGGCCACCAGCCTATCCTTCAACCATTTGGAGACGTGGCCCGGGGAGATGCCATTCTCCAGCGTTTCCATGACGTCAGGCATCATCAGCAGCATGGAGTATGAGTTGGTGAAGGGGAGTATAAGGACCATCGTGTTCAGCTCGAGGTCTTGGTAGGTGCTGAAACTAGCCTCCATATTCATCATAAGGACCGGAACCTGGACCATGACAATTCAACATGGAGACACAGAATGAACGATGATGCTGCTTCATTGGACTCAATCCATGCTGCCCTGTCTCATCAAAACCTCATTAGGGTGTTACCACTATCAGGTTTTCCAAATTGGCATGAAAAATTTATACTTTTCATAAGTTATGTCCAAACAGACCCCTGCCCCAAGTTGGGCTCCATCCCTTTTAATTACTGAGACTCAAATCCTTTCTTCTGAATAAAGACTGAACCTTTGTGTTCTCGTCCACGTAGAAGTTGTCCTTCTCGGTGAGGTCAGGATCAAACTGAGTCGCCCACGTTCCTGTTACACCACAATCCGAAATAAAACCTTTGTTTCATACGTGCAACTTAACCTCAGAATATGTGAGCAGATCTTCCATTATGACATTACAGACTGACTAGATCTCGTCCCCCAGGACCTTCTTACCTTTGTAGTAGATGTAGCTGAGGAGATAAATGACGGTGTTCGGATCCAGGCTTTCCACCAGCTTGTCAATCTTCCCGTTGGTCTTCTCCTCCACGTACTTATTGATGGTATCAGCACTTTCTGCGGTTTGGCTGAAGTCCACATTGAACCCGTCTGCGAAGTACAACTGCTTCAGGGTCTGCAGGAACTCTCGCTTTGGCTTGAAGCGGTTGTCCACGAACACGGCGGTCCCTTCACTAGCATCCCCCTGGGATGGGTTGCTGGCCCACCGGAGGAGCGTCTGGAAGGCCTGGTCCACATCTGTCTGGGTCAGCAGGGCGCTGTTGAAGCCCAGACCACTGAAAAGCTGGCGGTGCGTCTCCCCCTGCGCGCCCACGGACAACGCAGCCAAGGCGGTGGACACGCAGAACGGGGAGAAGAAGACGTTCTGTCCCTGAGAGTCAGCATGAGCTGCTAGCTTCCTGTAGAGGCGGAAGGAAAACTCTTGGTTTGCTTCGTTCACCAGGGAGACGCTGGCGCTGCCGACGCAGATCACCGCTGATAGGACCCAGAGACCCACGGCTGCACGCATCATCATCCTGAACTAAGAAAAGATCACAAGTTCAGCTCCATGTTTTAATGAGGAAACTGATTGTACTGGAGGGAGTTTCTGATGTTCAGTATAATGTGAACATGATGAGTATGTGGGCTGTTAAGTTTCTCAAAGAAATCTCATTCAAGGCCGGTATTCATCAAGCGGGACAACAATACTCCTGAAACCTCTTATCAACCCTTAAAAATTTACAAAATGTAACTCCACAAACAATTCCACCAGCCCCGACTCAGAAAGGCAGCCTGGCTTCTTACCTCTCTGACCAGAGAAACAACTCGATGCTAATTAGCTCAACCAAACTGTTGTAATACCGATTAAACGTGAAGTAACTGAAGTCTAACTCAAACTGTAGATGTGCGGGCAGAGAGCAAAATCACCAGAACTGAACCTCCAGCCCTCTTTAAAGGACCAAGAGCCAATCAAGATAATGTGGACCAGGTGTAGACTAACAATCAATCTAATGTGGACCAGGTGTAGACTAGCACGCCTCTGCCTGCCTCCTACCAACTCACATGAGTGGGAGGGGTAATCACCATTGTTTTGTGTGTATATGTGTGTGTGTGTGTGTGTGTGTGTGTGTAATTAAGTGTGCTACATGTGAAATGCAGAACAGGCTGTACCATCCCATGCTGGAGATCAGATGGAAACTGGAAGCCCCGCCCAGTTCCTGGAGGAGGAAGCCGATTGGTGCGGCATGCTCAACTGACGGGCCAATCAAGGAGAGCCACTGAAGTCTGCCACCAGTTAAAGAGCCTGATTGGTTGCAGCTGCCAGACCAAGAAACTGTGTATATACTGTTCAATAGCAGCAATCGGCACAATGACTATTGTTTCTCACGCTTATTATTATTCCGCCTGTTTTTTGCCCCGCTACTAGTCCCGGAGCGTTGCCAACACACACACACAAAATACATCGAAACGTGGGTAATGATCGGGAATGGTGGGCTATGACTTTTCAACAAGATTTGCCGCACGGTTTTCACGAAAACGCCAAAAAGCGGCGAACATTTTCATAGACTTGAATGGGAATTTTTCACAACATCACTCAAACCCCCCCTCTTTGGGACCGTGCGGTGTCGCCATACTTTAACGTAGAAACATGATTAAAAGGTTAAACCGAAGACAAGACTTTGGCGTTTATTGGGCTGAATGGGCGTTCAGATATCAAGCACGGTTTCTCCCAAATCACAGTTTACGTATCGTCCCGTTTTCAGACCGGCTCCGATTTTCCAATGTGTGTGTATGTGGTGGAATGGTGAGAGCTAGAAGGGGGGACTGGGGGGGGCTGGAGGACGGATATCTGGAAGTTTCTCAAACAAATGTCTCTCTTTCCTCCAGTTTTCACTCTTCATACATCTTTATTGGTCAAAATGTAGGAAATCTTGTGCCGGTCACAGACATGTAACTATGGAGTCTATCAGATGTAAACTTTTGGCTTTGCTCCCACCAGCTGCTGATTCTTCCATGAGGAAATCACCATAGCAACAAGTTCTAATATGCACCCCTATCATGAGACTGTTCCCTGGAGGCCATGTTGTCCTCTTTGCAGGACATGTAAACAGTAAAGTTAGCTCAGATCAGCAGTTACTGATATCAACTAGACACCTGTGGTGACCACGGCCTTTACTCAACCATTGTCCATCACTATAGCAACACAGGAGGAGAGGACAAGAGAGAAATAAAGGAGAGAAGATGAAAAGTGGTGTTATTGGTCAGCTAACATGTCATGGACTGACTTCAGGCCTCAACACCAACAGCTGTTTCCACAGAAATGAGACATGGAGAGGAAGTTTTAGTCAGCTAACATGTCACGATGGACCAAACCCACCAGGCTCCATGTAAAGTCCTTTTAGCATCTTAACACTTTCAGTCTACAGAAACTACAACTATGAAAAGCTCTTTAGGCTTCTCTACATTTTTACCCCAGTTTTCTGGCAAACGCGTTTCCAGAAATCAGCCTTTATGTAGCTAGTGCTAAACCAGACTTCATTTAAGAAGTACTTTAAGCGTGTATAGAGCCAATATTTTTCCACATGTAAAATGTTGAGTTACACCAATACTTTAATTTTAAAGGCTTTAATTTTGTTATTAACTTCTCAAAGTAATACATTCCAAATTAACCCAGTCTCACTTGTCAACTAGTCCTCCTTAGTCATTGAAGGCAGCAATCCTTTGTAGCATTATAAAGGATTCACACCAGTTTCATATCCTGCCAGCTTTTCCATTTTCCTCAGGCATTTTAAGGAGCCTTATTGTTTAACCCCTCCAAGGTAGACTGGCCCAGCTGTGATGTTGTTCCTGTAGTCAAAGCCAACAGAAAACAGTTTCCAAAGTGTGAAGATTGTTATGCATCAAGTACTTCCAGACTGAAAGTGAGTTTTCTTACGATACTTAACCTTTTACTGACGTATAATTTCCAATGCAGGACCTGAGTAAAAGATAGTAATACCCAGAACCAGAGTGGTCCATGAAGTAGCCATCACTGGTGGCCTTTTAATATATTCGGTTAAGTGACCCAATGCTGACATATTCCTACATTACATAAAACCATGTCCACTGTCAATAAAGCAAGAGACAAAATAATGTTTTTTCAGACTCCTTTATGTGAGACACAACAGCTGAGCTCGAGCAGACAAAGAGACGACCCATCAGATGGTCGGGTTGATGATCTTGCCCAAGAAGAGGATTTTCTCCGTGTTAAAGTCAATGATGAGGACCATGAATGGACGATTGAACTTCAACACAGAGACCCGGATGGATGTCAGTTCAAGTTTGAGGCCTGTGGCGGCTGCAGCTTCAGCTCCATCCTCGTCCACGTCCAGCGTCGCTTGGTGGACAACCTGCAACGCAGAGTCAGTGAGACGACAGACGGATGAATGTGTGAAATCAAACATCCTGGTCACTTACCTCTGAGACTGACAGTCCTCGCAGCTCTGAAATGCCTCTCAGATTTGCACGATCGCCAAACATGTCCGTCATTCCCATTTCTGACAGCACATCGTTCAGGTTGTAAGAAGTCTTGATGGAGAACTTGGGAATATAGATGTTATGTCTCCTGAAACATGGGGGGGGGGGAATGACAACCATTCAGTGAATCTGACAAGGTAACAAGCTTGATTGGGCCAAGGGGGCTTTAAATGATATGCCGTTTAAGTCACTGACAGACTCAGATTAATCTGAGTTAGAACATTATGAAAGGATCCCTACAGAGATAGACCTTTTAGTAAGAGGGGAAGATCCTTTTAGTTTAACATTAAACAGAAATTCCATGTAAAAGATGTATAGAGCAGCATATCTCCAGACTCCATGTAAATAATCACTACTTTTAGCGTGTATAGAGCAGCATATCGCCATGTGTAAATGGGTGACTTAAGAGTTGATTCCAGACCAGACTGGTCAACAGTGGAAAGATGAACAGAGACCGCTTAAAGCAGAAGAACAGAGACCACACAACTACAAAGATATTAACGACAGAACTATTAATCTAGAACAGTTTCTTTCAAAACGGGACATGAGCCCCCAGTCTCCTGGGTCAGAGTTCTGAATAAGGTAGCCCAATGCATTCAATTAAAAAAAAGATTCTATGAACCTGGGCTTGGCCACCAGCCTATCCTTCAACCATTTGGAGACGTGGTCCGGGGAGATGCCGTTCTCCAGCGTTTCCATGACGTCAGGCATTAACAGCAGCATGGCGTAGGAGTTGGTGAAGGGGAGTTCAAGGACCGTGGTCTTCAGAGCACGGTCTCTGTAGGTGATGAAACTTTCCACCATATTCATCATGAGGACCGGAACCTGGACCATGACAATTCAACATGGAGACACAGAATGAACGATGATGCTGCTTCATTGGACTCAATCCATGCTGCCCTGTCTCGTCAAAACCTCATTAGGGTGTTACAACTATCAGCTTTCCCAAATTGGTCATGAATTATTTTTGTAAATCAAGTCCCAACAGACACCTGCCCCAGGTTGGGCTCCACCCCTTTTAATTACTGGGACTCAAATCCTTTCTGAATAAAGACTGAACTTTAAACCTGGGTGTTCTCGTCCACGTTGAAGTCATCCTGCTCGGTGAGGTCAGGGTCAAACTGAGTCGCCCACTTTCCTGTTAGACCACGAGCAGAAATAAAACCTTTGGTTTCATATGTGCAACTTAACCTCAGAATATGTGAGCAGATCTTCCATTATGACATTATATTGCAGACTGACTAGATCTGATCCCCAGGATCTTCTTACCTTTATAGTAGATGTAGCTGATGAGATACATGACTGTGCTTGGATCCAGGTTTTCCACCAGCTTGGCAATCTTTCCGTTGGTCTCCACCCCCACGTACTCATTGATGGTTTTTGCACTTTGTTTAGTTTTCGTGAAGTCCACATTGATCACATCTGCAAAGTACGACTGCTTCAGGGTCTGCACGAACTCTCGCTTTGGCTTGAAGCGGTTGTCCACGAACACGGCGGTCCCTTCACTACCGTCCCCCTGGGATGGGTTGTTGGCCTCCTGGAGGAGCGTCTGGAAGGCCTGGTCCACATCTGTCTGGGTCAGCAGGGCGCTGCTGAAGCCCAGACCACTGAAAAGCTGGCGGTGTGTCCTCCCCTGCGCGCCGACGGACAACGCAGCCAAGGCGGTGGACACGCAGAACGGGGAGAAGAAGACGTTCTGTCCCTGAGAGTCAGCATGAGCTGCTAGCTTCCTGTAGAGGCGGAAGGAAAACTCTTGGTTTGCTTCGTTCACCAGGGAGACGCTGGCGCTGCCGAGGCAGATCACCGCTGATAGGACCCAGAGACCCACGGCTGCACGCATCATCCTGAACCAAGAAAAGATCACAAGTTCAGCTCCATGGTTTTAATGAGGAAACTGAATGTACTGGAGGGAGTTTCTGATGTTCAGTATAATGTGAATCTGATGAGTATGGGGGCTGTTGAGTTACTCTCAAAGAAGTCTCATTCAATGCCGGTATTCATATGTAAGCAGTTGCACTTGTGTGTATATAATCTTATTTCATATAGTATCCTAGTACATAATTTATATTCCATTAAAATTCTTTTGCTGCTGTAACACCTAACAAAACTCTTTAAACCCCCTAAACCAGATTCACCTCTCGGTCTAACCAAGGAAAAACTCCATTTACATTGACCGTGTTCACACACACACACACACACTTTGCACCATAGGAAGTTTGAGAAATAAGCCAGACAGGACCACAAGTACTCTTCAAACTTCTCACCAAAACGTAAAAGTGTGACTCTCCCAAAACAATTCCACCAGCCCCGACTCAGAAAGGCAGCCTGGCTTCTTACCTCTCTGACCAGAGAAACAACTCGATGCTAATTAGCTCAACCAAACTGTTGCAATACCGATTAGACGTGAAGTAACTGAAGTCTAACTCAAACTGTAGATGTGAGGGCAGAGAGCAAGATCACCAGAACTGAACCTCCAGCCCTCTTTAAAGGACCAAGACCCAATCAAGCTAATGTGGACCAGGTGTAGACTAACAATCAAGCTAATGTGGATCAGGTGTAGACTAGCACACCTCTGCCTGCCCCCTGTGTGTGTGTGTGTGTGTGTGTGTGTGTGTGTGTGTGTGTGTGTGTGTGTGTGTGTGTGTGTGTGTGTGTGTGTGTAATTAAGTGTGCTACATGTGAAATGCAGAACAGGCTGTACCATCCCATGCTGGAGATCAGATGGAAACTGGAAGCCCCGCCCAGTTCCTGGAGGAGGAAGCCGATTGGTGCGGCATGCTCAACTGACGGGCCAATCAAGTAGAGCCACTGAAGTCTGCCACCAGTTAAAGAGCCTGATTGGTTGCAGCTGCCAGACCAAGAAACTGTGTATATACTGTTCAATAGCAGCAATCGGCACAATGACTATTGTTTCTCACGCTTATTATTATTCTGCCTGTTTTTTGTCCCGCTACTAGTCCCGGAGCGTTGCCAACACACACGCACAAAATACATCGAAACGTGGGTAATGATCAGGAATGGTGGGCTATGACTTTTTAAAGAGATAACCTGCGCGGTTTTCACGAAATCGCTAAAAAACGGCAAACATTTTCTGATTGACTTGAATGGAATTCTTCGAGAAATCGCTCCAAACCCCCCCTCTTTGGGACCGTGCTGTATTGCCAGACTTTAACGTAGAAACATGATTAAAAGTTTAAACCGAAGACAAGACTTTGGCGTTAATTGGGCTGAATGGGCGTTCAGATATCAAGCACGGTTTCTCCCAAATCACAGTTTACGTATCGTCCCGTTTTCAGACGTCTTAGATTTTCCAATGTGTGTGTATGTTATTATTCCGCCTGTTTTTTGCCCCGCTACTAGTCCCGGAGCGTTGCCAACACGCGCACACAAAATACATCGAAACGTGTATAATGATCAGGAATGGTGGGCTATGACTTTTCAACAAGATTTGCCGCGCGGTTTTCACGAAAACGCCAAAAAGCGGCGAACATTTTCTTATAGACTTGAAAGGGAAATCTTTAGTAAATCGCTTAAAACCCCCCCCCCTCTTTGGACCGTGCTGTGTCGCCATACTTTAAAATAGAAACATGATTAAAGGTTAAACCGAAGACAAGACTTTGGCGTTTATTGGGCTGAATGGGCGTTCAGATATCAAGCACGGTTTCTCCCAAATCATAGTTTACGTATCGTCCCGTTTTCAGACCGGCTCAGATTTTCCAATGTGTGTGTATGTGGTGGAATGTTCAGCCTGATGCTGAACATCTGTCCTGTAGGGTAACATTACAGCTTGTTTCTACCTGATGCTGAACATCTGTCCTGTAGGGTAACATTACAGCTTGTTTCTACCTGATGATGAACATCTGTCCTGTAGGGTAACATTACAGCTTGTTTCTACCTGATGCTGAACATCTGTCCTGTAGGGTAACATTACAGCTTGTTTCTACCTGATGATGAACATCTGTCCTGTAGGGTAACATTACAGCTTGTTTCTACCTGATGATGAACATCTGTCCTGTAGGGTAACATTACAGCTTGTTTCTACCTGATGCTGAACATCTGTCCTGTAGGGTAACATTACAGCTTGTTTCTCCCTGATGATGAACATCTGTCCTGTAGGGTAACATTACAGCTTGTTTCTACCTGATGATGAACATCTGTCCTGTAGGGTAACATTACAGCTTGTTTCTCCCTGATGATGAACATCTGTCCTGTAGGGTAACATTACAGCTTGTTTCTACCTGATGATGAACATCTGTCCTGTAGGGTAACATTACAGCTTGTTTCTACCTGATGATGAACATCTGTCCTGTAGGGTAACATTACAGCTTGTTTCTACCTGATGATGAACATCTGTCCTGTAGGGTAACATTACAGCTTGTTTCTACCTGATGATGAACATCTGTCCTGTAGGGTAACATTACAGCTTGTTTCTACCTGATGATGAACATCTGTCCTGTAGTGTAACATTACAGCTTGTTTCTCCCTGATGATGAACATCTGTCCTGTAGGGTAACATTACAGCTTGTTTCTACCTGATGATGAACATCTGTCCTGTAGGGTAACATTACAGCTTGTTTCTACCTGATGCTGAACATCTGTCCTGTAGGGTAACATTACAGCTTGTTTCTACCTGATGATGAACATCTGTCCTGTAGGGTAACATTACAGCTTGTTTCTACCTGATGATGAACATCTGTCCTGTAGGGTAACATTACAGCTTGTTTCTACCTGATGATGAACATCTGTCCTGTAACATTACAGCTTGTTTCACAACAGCAAAGGAAAATAAACACATACGACAGGTGATGTCATTTTTTCATGCAAAGCTTGTGATTTTATTTTCATTATCATTTGTTTTTATAATCATATAAAACCGTCCCCAGAAATATGGCACTCTTACTTTCTTAATCAACATGAACAACGATTGGGAAAGAAAGAGACGAAGACTTCCTTCTACAAGAAAACGGGTTCTGGTGCAAATCTGGATCCATAGAACGAGAATATTAAAACAGAAAAATCGCCTAAAGCACCGAACACTGGGAGAATGCTAAAGTACATCCTTCATCCGTATGTTAAAGTATATCCTTTAGCCGTATGCTAAAGTACATCCTTTATCCGTATGTTAAAGTACGTCCTTTAGCCGTACGCTAAAGTACATCCTTCATCCGTACGTTAAAGTACATCCTTTATCCGTATGCTAAAGTACATCCTTTATCCGTATGTTAAAGTACATCCTTTATCCGTATGTTAAAGTACGTCCTTTATCCGTTACAGCAAACGATCCAGAATCACAAACACTTTATTCTGAAAATACAATCTGCTTCTTTAGACATCTTTATATATATTTATATTCCAAAGAGGATAAAAAGAACATAAATGAACATATTTTCAAGTAATTCCTAATAGGGCTGCACAGTATGTTTTTAATCGCCATGGCGATATTAACACATCTAATGACTGCCTCTGAACTTTGTTAGAGAGTTTCATCTTTAAGCTTTTAATTTATGAATTTATTATCTGTTGTCACGCGGCGACGCAGATATGAGACAATCCTCTTATTGGAAAAAGATCACGTTTTCCAGGGGAAGGACCTCTAAACCCCTCTGCTAAATATGCACCTACAGTATGGGCGTAGATCTCAGGGGGGTGCAGGGGATATGCACCCCCCCCCCCCAAACTTTAGAAGAGGTAGATTTAAAACATGATAGATTAACTCCACTTGTTGAGGCCTTCTTGAGGCTTTTCCCCAACATTTAAAGTTTTTCAGAAGCCGTCTAAGTGTTATGATCCAGCTGTAGCTGCACGCAGTCTTTGTTTCTTAATTACGGGACAAAGTCTGTGTAGGAAATAAAGGATTTGGTGCTGAAACTTTTCAGGGTGACGAACACCCAGAACCCCCACCCCCGCCCTCAAACCTACACCCTTGTGCACACCTACGTCGGGAAAGCCCCGACAACGTGATTGCATATGTTCGGCATACCGTGCAGCCCTAATCCCTAATATGATGATCTGTAATAACAGCAGTTCCTAGAGTATAACACCCGGCCTTCATCCAGCGTGGAGGTCTGACTCCACTCGTCCCCCCAAAGATAACGGACCAATGGGGACTAATTAACTCTTCCGAGTCGGGGGTGTCGCGTGCTTCGCGGGACGTTACAGTGCATGCAAACAGAAAGCTGTGCACCTATTCCTGCAGAGATATGGGAGGTATGGTCCCTATGGGTGGGGTGGGGGGTGCAACGATTGGTCAACTAACCTATTATTGTTTTTCATGCAAAAATAACAGAATGCTGTTTTTAGCCTCTCAGGGGTTCAATGCTGAGTCCTTGTTAAAGATGACGCCCGGGTAACTCAGCTGGTAGAGCGGGCACACATACACAGAGATGTAACCCCCTTCATGTCTTCAGCTGTCCTGTCAATAAAGGCCTAAAAATGCTCAAAAAATAATTTATAAAAAAAAAATAAACCCAGACGATCCCCTTTAGTTTCTTTATTTTAAATCGAGGAAATTGTTTTGAAAAACCAACAAAAATGTTCCAACTTCAGGAAAAAATCCCCAAAAGTTTTAAATAAAAAAAACGTCGAAAGCACGAAATCAACATTACGATCTAATGATTTCTTTATTTATTAGACGATGAAATATAAAAAATAAAATCTGAAACTAAGCTGAACATCTTTGGCGTTCACAGAGACTGGATGGGCATGATGGTGGGGGCAATGCAGCGGACTGAGATGTAACAACAACAACAGAAGCTTCGTTGGATCAGAACAAACTGACCCACAATCCTGAGGGGACGCACAACGGGGATCGGAGTCTGGCTACATCACACACACACACACACACACACACACACACACACACACACACACACACACACACACACACACACACACACACACACACACACACACACACACACACACACACACACACACACACACACACACACACACACACACACACACACACACACACACACACACACACACACACACACACACACACACACACACACACACACACACACACACACACGGTTTCTTATCCCGGAGCGAGGCCGAGCTGTTGTAGACTACCTGACGTCTCCGTTTGTCTCCGTCCCGAGCAACCACGGCGTTTACGAACCAAAACGAGGGCGAGAGGCGAGGACATACGACGCCGGGCGAGGACGCGTGTAGCGGTGGGGGGGGCAGCCTGATTGTCCCGTCATGTCAGACATTATTAACACAATCACATCACTCAGCTCTAAAAGACCAGGGATGGTCTCGGGTCCATTTACATCATGGTGGAGAAAAAAGACTTAATTAGAGAGAGGGACAGAGACAGACACAGACAGAGAGAGAGAGACAGAGAGAGAGAGACAGAGAGAGAGAGAGAGAGAGAGACAGAGAGAGACACAGACAGAGAGAGAGAGACAGAGAGAGAGAGACAGAGAGAGAGAGACAGAGAGAGAGAGAGACAGAGCATGGAAGATCTGAAGAAGAAGCCCAGCGGGCGACTCAGCGAGTTAACGAGTCCTGCTGCATTCAGAAGGCTTTCTTCTCCAGCTGGTCCAGGACGGCCTGGACCTTCTGGACCGCGTCCCTCCGGGCTTGCCGGACCCCATCCTGTCCCTGAGTCTCCACAGAGTCCAGCTCCAGCAGCTCCTTGGTCAGCAGCTCCTCCAGGCACCGGTAACTCTTGTCTGTCTTTCTGCCGACAAACTCGTCCACGTCCTCCTGGAGCAGGACCATGCGGGCCATGACCTGCTGGACCTTGGCCAGGCCGGGGTTCTCGCTCAGCGCGGGGGGAGCCGGGGCCGGGGGGGGAGCAGGGGCCGGGGGGGCGGGATTCGGCTCACCTCTCCCCGGTCTGTTGTACATTTGGGGGAGCTGATTTCTGCGGGCTTTGCACCCTGGTGGCTGAGGGAGGGGGGCGGCCGTGGTTTGGGTCCCGCCTGGGGAGCCCGTTGCTGCTGCTGTTCCTACGGAGACACATAAAATACTGCTGAGTCATTAAAGACAATTAACTGCTGATATTATACGCTGCCGTCTGCCCTAGAGCGGGGTGGCGACAGTGTTGCTGCAGACAGACCTTGGGCTGGTAGGGGGGGGGCGCCCCGGTCCCCGTCCCAGGCCAAGCGGGGGGGTGTGCCGGACGGACCGGGTTCCCGTAGTGGTTCTGTGGAGGCTGCTGGCCGGGCGGCCACTGCTGCGGCGCCGGGGGGGCGTATGTCCACGCATCGGCTTGGGGGTTAGGGTGGAGCGGCTGGCCGGGGGGGTACGGGGTTGCCATGGCTCCCGTCGCTGTAGTGGGGGTACGCACCGGGGGGGTACCCGGGAGCCTGGAGCAGAGACACATGGAGGGTAATTCATACTCAAAATACAAAATCTAACTTAATGCCGACAGCCAATCACAGACATTATGAGATCCCGGTAGAAGCACGCTGCGTGCTGATTGGCTCACTGACGCCGAGATTTACTCCTTATGGATTGAAATGAGGTCAAACGACAAAGCATTTACTACTAATACTAACTAATACTACTGGTGCTGGAATCGAACCCCTCTACGTTCAATGCGCTCACCCCTTGGCAGTGTGGACCAGGATAGTGATGATGTTGGTGTTGAGAGTGTGGCGGCCCCGACGGCCCGCTGCTCTGCTCCGCTGGACCGCCCGGGGTCGGATACGGACCTGGAGCCGGCCTCTGGCCGTCCGCACAGTAGAAAGGGTTGGACGGGTGGAAACCACTGGCCGGATACTGAGTCTGCGCTGGGCTGTAGACGCCGTGGCCGTTTGGGTAACCTGCAGGCATCACCTGCATGGAAAGCACAAGAGATTATTATTCTAAGTGTGTGACAACATTATGGGATGGATCCCTACAGAGATTTAGTTAAAGAGGAAGATCCTTTTAGTTTAACATGAAACAGAAATCACCATCACCAAACCCACCAGACTCCATGTAAATAATCACTACTTTTAGTGTGTATAGAGCAGCATATCTCCACCAGACTCCATGTAAATAATCACTACTTTTAGTGTGTATAGAGCAGCATATCTCCACATGTAAATGGGTGAATTAAGAGTTTATTCCAACCAGACCAGAGTGGTGATTGGTGGAACAGTGGAAAGATGAACCAAGATGGCTTTTGGTAGTTTTATTTAGTTTCTGTCCATTATGAATGAAGTGTGTTCTACGCTGATAAAATTAGTGATTATTTACATGGAGTCTGGTGGAGATATACTGCTCTATACACGCTAAAAGTAGTGATTATTTACATGGAGTCTGGTGGAGATATGCTGCTCTATACACGCTAAAAGTAGTGATTATTTACATGGAGTCTGGTGGAGATATGCTGCTCTATACACGCTAAAAGTAGTGATTATTTACATGGAGTCTGGTGGAGATATGCTGCTCTATACACACTAAAAGTAGTGATTATTTACATGGAGTCTGGTGGAGATATGCTGCTCTATACACACTAAAAGTAGTGATTATTTACATGGAGTCTGGTGGGTTTGGTGATGGTGATTTCTGTTTCATGTTAAACTAAAAGGATCTTCCTCTTTAACTAAAAGGTCTATCTCTGTAGGGATCCATCCCATAATATTATCACACACTTAGAATAACAACCTGAGTAGGCTTTTGTCTGTGTGAATGCATAGCAGTGCTGTAATCCTAACCGACATAGTGGCTGACTGTAAAGGTCAAAGCACTTAGAGGACTTAAGGATAAAGAGTACACTGGGATTTAGAGGGGACGGTTACGTTACCTGTGGGCTGTACTGTGGCTGGACCTCTGATCCTGAGGGATAGGCGTTTGCATAGTGTCCTGAGGAGTGAGACTGAGGGTACCAGTAGTGTGACGGATAACCCGGGTACTGAGAGGCGTCCTGCAAACACAGAAAACATGCTTCCTTTTAGTTTTAGTTTAGTTTAACATGAAACTGCCCAGAAATAACCATTGTCAAACCAACCAGACTCCATGTAAATAATCACTACTTTTATCATCGTAAAACACACTTCATTCAAAGTGGACAGAAACTAAATAAAACTACCAAAAGCCGTCTTGGTTCATCTTTCCACTGTTCCACCAATCACCACTCTGGTCTGGTTGGAATAAACTCTTAATTCACCCATTTACATGTGGAGATATGCTGCTCTATACACGCTAAAAGTAGTGATTATTTACATGGAGTCTGGTGGAGATATGCTGCTCTATACACACTAAAAGTAGTGATTATTTACATGGAGTCTGGTGGAGATATGCTGCTCTATACACGCTAAAAGTAGTGATTATTAACATGGAGTCTGGTGGAGATATGCTGCTCTATACACACTAAAAGTACTGATTATTTACATGGAGTCTGGTGGGTTTGGTGAAATGCAGCAGCACTTACTTTTTGATTCATTGCTGACAGTTTAATAAAAACTGCATTATTATATATACACAATGTATATAGCTAACCTAACACAGGCCGTGCTTGAAATTTAAGTAAAAATGATATTTCTCAAACATATAACTCAACTGTTGGCAGTGTCGCGCGTGTAGCATTAACTCTTATATAATGCCATCTAGTCAACCGATATGTTTTGACTTAGGATGGCGAAGGCATGACCCGCCCTCCTCTCCCTCTGATTGGCTAGTACTCCTTGCCTGCTGTGGTTGGATTGGTGGGCTTGAGGCTACAGCAGTGTGATTTGTGGCAGAAAGAATGTCACGGTAAGCCAATCAGATGCATAGAACGGCAGAGGAAGGCGGGACATTGCGTCGCTATGCTATGGAAAGAAAATACTAGCCCAACCGTTACGCAAGCTAGCTGGTTAGCAATGTTGACAAAGTCAGCCCGGTTCCGAGCCCGGTTCCAGACCCGGTGCCGAGCCGTATCCGCCCACTTACCATGCTGTTAGCCCAGGTCCCGTTAGCGTCTTCAGAGTCCGGTTTAGGATTTGACTGCATTTGATGATAATGGATCAGCTAACGTTAAGCGCGCGCCCCGGCGGCCCTCCTGTTACCTGCCATCGTAAAAGACAAGCCGTTAACGGGACTACCGGGACTAACGGAGCCGCCAGTCGCCCGAATTCGTTATTACTACGTGGCCGTATTTCCGAAGTAAGTAGAGATCGACTGACTGGAATCAGGAAATGATTGAATGAGTCGAGCTCGGGCTTCTTCTTCCAGATATTTGGCTGCAGTGTCGCCCCCTCGAGGACTGGAGTGTGAATCACACAATTTAGCAGCTGACAGACCATTTTAGTTAAAGAGGAAGATCCTTTTAGTTTAACATGAAACAGAAATCACCATCACCAAACCCACCAGACTCCATGTAAATAATCACTACTTTTAGTGTGTATAGAGCAGCATATCTCCACCAGACTCCATGTAAATAATCACTACTTTTAGTGTGTATAGAGCAGCATATCTCCACCAGACTCCATGTAAATAATCACTACTTTCAGCGTGTATAGAGCAGCATATCTCCACCAGACTCCATGTAAATAATCACTACTTTTAGCGTGTATAGAGCAGCATATCTCCACCAGACTCCATGTAAATAATCACTACTTTTAGTGTGTATAGAGCAGCATATCTCCACCAGACTCCATGTAAATAATCACTACTTTTAGTGTGTATAGAGCAGCATATCTCCACCAGACTCCATGTAAATAATCACTACTTTTAGTGTGTATAGAGCAGCATATCTCCACCAGACTCCATGTAAATAATCACTACTTTTAGCGTGTATAGAGCAGCATATCTCCACCAGACTCCATGTTAATAATCACTACTTTTAGTGTGTATAGAGCAGCATATCTCCACCAGACTCCATGTAAATAATCACTACTTTTAGTGTGTATAGAGCAGCATATCTCCACCAGACTCCATGTAAATAATCACTACTTTTAGCGTGTATAGAGCAGCATATCTCCACCAGACTCCATGTAAATAATCACTACTTTTAGTGTGTATAGAGCAGCATATCTCCACCAGACTCCATGTAAATAATCACTACTTTTAGTGTGTATAGAGCAGCATATCTCCTATCATAGAAATGCTGCTCTATACACATGGAGTCTGGTGGGTTTGGTGATTTTCACAGCAACACTGCCAGATGATTAAGGTTGATAATTTCTTTCTATTTTCTTTTTCTTTCTTGTTTTATTATTTCTATTAATTTTAAGCTGTAACTGTGAGCTGTACATTTCTGTGTAGGCTACGTCAAATACTCTCTGTACTGAACTGTATATCGTTATTATAATTGGTTGATAATACAAATATTTTTATTACTAAATTGAGTTATATAGCCTATTTTTAAATATGTTTTAATTTTTTTATTCTATTTAATTTTGCTATTTTTGTATATTGTAATAATAATTTGTTGGCGGTAAAAATATTTTATTATTAAATTTAATTACAGTATATAGCCCATTTTTTATTTGTTTTAAATTGTTTTATTCTATTTAATTTTGCTATTTTTGTGTATTGTCATAATAATTTTTGGGCAGTAAAAATATATATTTTTTTCTTTTTTTAGTATTAAATATAATTACGGTATCTAGCCTATTTTTTAAAATATTTTAATAATAATTTGTTGTCGTGTTGCAGCGCCTACAGGGTTAAAAACGTGAACAGGAAGTCGACCCCGGACGTGTATAAAGACACTTCCGGTGCTGCCCCTGAACGCAACATGTTTTGAACCGTTGATGGGTTGACGGGGGTGAACGGAAGCATCACGGAGCAGCTCGACATGAACTACGTACCGGGGACCGCGAGCCTCATCGACGACATCGACAGTAAGTCTCGAGCGGCTCCTCGTGCTCACGGAGACGCCTTACGTCTCCAGACGTGGAGCTGCGTGTTTGACGCAAACTGCATCAATTAGCCAATTAAAGAGCAGCGGGGAATGTAACTAGTAGTTACCAGTAACTTAGTAACTGAGTACATGTACTCAGTACTAATGTTGAGGTACTTCTACTTTACTCGAGGCTTTTCTTTTCGTGTGTGTGTGTGTGTGTGTGTGTGTGTGTGTGTGTGTGTGTGTGTGTGTGTGTGTGTGTGTGTGTGTGTGTGTGTGTGTGTGTGTGTGTGTGTGTGTGTGCCACTTTCTACTTTTAGTTACTCTGCTACATTTTATGTGTTTATGCCAAAGACGCACGCACGCATGCACACACACCTAGAGACACACACATGAAGAGAGACACACACGCAGAGACACGTGCACACACGCACGCACGCAGAGACACACACGCAGAGACACACACACACACGCAGAGACACACACATGCAGACACACACACACACACACACACATGCAGACACACACACACAGACACACACACATGCAGACACACACACACACACACACACACACATGCAGACACACACATGCAGACACACACACACACACACACATGCAGACACACACAATCTTTGAAATGTAGCAAAGTAGAAAGCAACATGAAAAGAAAAGACTCGGGTAAAGTACAAGTACCTCAACATTAGTACTGCAGTACATGTACTCAGTTATATTACACAAGTGTGTGTGTGTGTGTGTGTGTGTGTGTGTGTGTTATTCTGATTGGTTGGTACCCATGTGATGTTGTAATGACAGCTGCGTTCTGATTGGTTGTCTCCTGCAGAGAAGCACCTGGTGCTGCTGCGCGATGGAAGAACTCTGATTGGTTACCTCCGGAGCATCGACCAGTTCGGTAAATCTCCAAAAAACTTTATTTAAATCAGCGTCCAGAGACGGACGGTCAGAAAACATACGTTACGCTATATAGATAGATAGATAGATAGATAGATAGATAGATAGATAGATAGATAGATAGATAGATAGATAGATCTATAGATATATCTATAGATATAGAGATGGATATTGTTTTTATGTGTAGTTTTTCCTGTGTTGTCTGGCAGTTAATACCCCCTCTTTTGACACCCCCTTCCTCTGGTCTCCCTCCAGCCAACTTAGTGTTTCACCAGACAGTCGAGCGCATCCACGTTGGGAAGAAATTTGGAGACATCCCCCGAGGGATCTTCATCGTGAGAGGAGAGAATGTGGTGCTGCTCGGAGAGATAGTGAGTCAAGAGACTCCAGATCCAGTATCAGGGACCCCTAAGGTCTATATAAAGAGACTCCAGATCCAGTATCAGGGACCCCTAAGGTCTATATAAAGAGACTCCAGATCCAGTATCAGGGACCCCTAAGGTCTGTATAAAGAGACTTCAGATACAGTATCAGGGACCCCTAAGGTCTATATAAAGAGACTTCAGATACAGTATTAGGGACCACTAAGGGCTATATAAAGAGACTTCAGATACAGTATTAGGGGACCACTAAGGTCTATATAGAGACTCCAGATACAGTATTAGGGACCACTAAGGTCTATATAAAGAGACTTCAGATACAGTATTAGGGGACCACTAAGGTCTATATAAAGAGACTCAGATACAGTATTAGGGGACCACTAAGGTCTATATAAAGAGACTTCAGATACAGTATTAGGGACCACTAAGGTCTATATAAAGAGACTTCAGATACAGTATTAGGGGACCACTAAGGTCTATATAAAGAGACTCAGATACAGTATTAGGGACCACTAAGGTCTATATAAAGAGACTTCAGATACAGTATTAGGGACCACTAAGGTCTATATAAAGAGACTTCAGATACAGTATTAGGGACCACTAAGGTCTATATAAAGAGACTTCAGATACAGTATTAGGGACCACTAAGGTCTATATAAAGAGACTTCAGATACAGTATTAGGGACCACTAAGGTCTATATAAAGAGACTTCAGATACAGTATTAGGGGACCACTAAGGTCTATATAAAGAGACTTCAGATACAGTATTAGGGACCACTAAGGTCTATATAAAGAGACTTCAGATACCCCCCTTACTCCCTGATGAACCGGTGGTCTCTGTCTCTGCAGGACGTGGAGAAGCCCTGCGACGGGGTCCTGCAGCAGGTCTCCATCGAGGAGATCCTGGAGGAGCAGCGGCTGCAGCAGCAGGTCAAGCAGGAGACGGAGAAAGTCAAAATGGCCGCCCTGAAGGACCGGGGCCTGTCCCTCCCCAAGGCAGACAACCTGGACGAATACTGACCCCGACACCCCCAGCCCCTGAAGGACTGGGCCCCCTCCCTCCGAAAGGCAGACAACCTGGAAGAATACTGAGCCCCGGGCACCTTCCCTACGTCGTGTCGGACTGATATGCTTTACGTCGGATTTGAAAGCATGTTTTTTTTGTGTGTTGTGCGTCTGGTCTGCGTAGCGGACCGTGTACCTGATTTGAGTCTCTGTGGGGGGACCACGATGTGGCTGCTGCTCTCTTCTTTAAGAAGACCGTGTGTCCACGTAAACGTTAGCACGTTAGCACGTTAGCATTTATTTTGCAGCAGCACCTTGTTTTGTCATGACGTCTTTTCATTGGCTGACGTGTGTCATTAAAGGTTTTACGTTTTCATTATGGAAGGAGACTACTTTGTGTTTTACTTCCTGTTTTCTTTCATTTTTGAAGCATTTTGGTGCAAATTCAGTGTCAGGATTCCCTCCGAAGTCAACGCTGCGCCGCGGTCGGCGCCCCAATGGGGCGAGGGTTCGGGTTAATGAGGCCAGGAGGCAAAATGGCCGCCATTCATGTTGAAATATTTGAATTTGAGTGAGTAACTGGCGAGTAGACAGTGAAGCGGCGTCTTTACGGCGTGAGCCCAGCAGCCCAGAGGGGTCTGACCTCTGGACCGAGGCCCCCATCTAGTGGCTCGGACCGTAAAGACACGGTTCACCAAGTCTGCATGGGGGGGGGGGGACATCATCATCATCAGTCTGTTTAATTATAGAGACAGTATGGGGGGGGGCATGTCTGCATGGAGGGTTAAAGAAAGGACAAAAACATCAAAGTTAAAAGAAACTTAAAACTCGTGTGGGGGTGGGGGTGTGTGTGGGGGTGTGTGTGTGGGGGTGGGGGTGTGTGTGGGGGTGTGTGGGTGGGGGTGGGTGTGTGTGGGGGTGTGTGTGTGGGGTGCCTGAGCTCATTAATATTCATGAGCTGGGTAAAGGAGCTGTTGACAGCCAGGCTCTCATTGGCTAGCTGTTAGCCAATCAGAGTCCAGCAGCTCAGCTGGTTGAATATTAATGAGTCTTCCTGCAGCTTTCTACACCAGGATGGCTGGAAACAAGGTAACCACGGTAACCAAGTTACTGAGTCCGTGGTAGGAGGTGAGACGTTAACACAAAGTCATGACGTTTAATATATTAAGAATAAAACCAGAAATGACGGTAAGTGACCCCCAGACGGATCAGTCCGGTTTCCACCTCCAGTCTTCTTCACGGCTTTCAACAGTCGGTGGTGTGTGTGTGTGTGTGTGTGTGTCCAGTGGAAACTGCTGCAGACATCAGAGCTTTAAATAGAGAGCTACCCCCCCCCCAACCACACACACACTTAATGGGAGGGTCAGATACACAGCCCCCCCCCTCCCCAGAAGGTCAGATAGCAAAGCAGCCTGAGACTGAATCTCTCGGTTCAGAGACGCTGATTCTTCTTCCTGAAGATCTCCAACTTCTGATGAAACTCAGCCGCTCTCCACAGATATAATATATATAATATAATATATATATATATATATATATATATATATATATACGTGTATATATATATATCTGTATTATATCATGTTCTGTATCTAGACCAGACCCCGTGCTCTGAGATTTGGAGGTAAGTGATTTCAGATATTTTATCTATTGTTCCGGACCGAACCAGTTTTGGTTTCCTAGGCAACATCTTAGACGTTTTGGAGTCTTTTACTGTTTACTGTTGTTTTTTTTTTAAAGGTTTTCTGTCATTTTTGTGCCTTGTTTCAACATTTTTGATATTTTGTACCCGTTGTTTCAGGTTTCTGTCGACGTTATTAATAATAACTTAGAAACAAGCGTCGTTAAACTGGCAACATATGGATCATAAAACACTTCATCACTTTCTTCAATTTTTGTCAGTATTTCAACATTTATCACTTTTTTAGACATTTTTTGTCACTTTGTCTGTCACTTTTTCCCAAAAAATGTCACTTTCTTCAACATTTTTGTCAATTTTCAACACTTTAATCACTTTTTTAGACATTTTTGTCACTTTCTTCAACAGGTTTTCTCACCATTATTGTCACTTTTATAGATAATATATCTACATATCAGCGTCGCCCCAGCAGGGTCCGACGATGACGGTTAACGCCACGCCGGTACGTAACCATGGCAACCCAACCATCGGATCATTAATTAGATGTGAATGTGCAGTTCAAATTAATTTAAGTAATTTTTTCTTTACGTTTTGATTCCTTTTTAGTTTTTTTTCCCCGAAGTTTGACTTTTACACTTTTTGCCAGTTTTTATTTTTTTAATAGTCGCCAGTAAAATTAGACTTTTGCCAAATATAACTTCATTTAACTTGTGAAAAACATATCAATCAATCAGAGCTTTTGACGCTTTAATTGGTATTTTTGGCATTTTTTTTAATCCATTAACTTTTCTTTCCTCATTTGGATCATATGTATTATTTTAGAATTTATTTTTAAATGCTTATTATATTATAATAATGAGTAATTTGGTTTCCAGACTGCGTGTGCAGGGGGAGCGATGTCCTTCACGTCCAGACTTCCTGCGTCCTGGACTGAGGGCGCCCCCCCCCGGAGGGTGGAGGTCGACCTCAGCTCCCCCGGCCTCGCCGTGGGTCACCTGGAGCGCCTGTTACTGACCGGCAGGACCATCAGCAGCCACGCAGACGAGGTCTGGCCCCGGGTCTACATCGGGGACCAGTCAGTACACACACACACACACACACATGTGTATATATATATATACACACATGTGTGTATATATATATATATACACACACACACACACACACACACAGATATATACACACTGTAACACACACACACACACACATATATATATATATATATATATATATATATATATATATATATATATATATATATATATATATATATACATACACACACACTGTAACACCGGTTGTTGTTTTTTATCAAACTGAAGACTGTGATCAGAACAGTTGGAGATAAATTAATAACAGTCGTTGAATCTGATCAGAAATCAGATTTGAAGGAGGAGAGAGACACCTGAGAAGATGCATTCTCCGTTGGGAACTTACGTAAACTACAGCGAGAGTTTCCCCTGAACGCACCGCTCAGATTCCCTCTCGCACGCCTGGGATGGTTGTCTAGATATAGAATAACACACACACACACTGAGATACAGACACACACACACACACACACACACACACACTGAGATACAGACACACACACACACACACACACACACACACTGAGATACAGACACACACACACACACACACACACACTGAGATACAGACAGACACACACACACACACACACACACACTGAGATACAGACAGACACACACACACACACACACACACACACACACACTGAGATACAGACACACACACACACACACACACACACACACTGAGACACACACACACACACACACACTGAGATACAGACACACACACACACACACACACACACACTGAGATACAGACAGACACACACACACACACACACACACACACACTGAGATACAGATACACACACACACACACACACACTGAGACACACACACACACACTGAGACACACACACACACACACACTGAGACACACATACACACACACACACACACACACACACTGACATACAGACACACACACACACACACTGAGATACAGACACACACTCTGTCTCTCACACACACACACACATACAGACACACACTCTGTCTCTCACACACACACACACACACACACACACACACACACACACACACACAGAGACACATCTACCAAGCTGACGCCATGGTAACTGACCATGAGGAGGAGGCGTAACGTCCTCTGAACCAGATCCCTGTGTCTCTCAGGGACAGCGCGGAGAACCAAGAGGACCTGGCGCGCCATCGCGTGACTCACATCCTGAACGCGGCCCACAGCCGGCGGCGAGGCGCGCCCGGCTTCTACGCCGACATGGACGTGTGCTACCTGGGCGTCGAGGCCCACGACTCCTGCAGCTACGACATGAGCGTCAACTTCCTGCCGGCGGCAGAGTTCATCCACAGAGCGCTGAGCAGGGGGGGTGAGACACTGTCTGTCTGTCTGTCTGTCTGTCTCTCTGTCTGTCTGTCTGTCTGTGTGTCTCTGCCCCTGTTACAGTCTCATGTCTCTCTGATTCCAGGCAGCGTGTTGGTGCACTGCCATGTGGGCGTGAGCCGCTCCGCCACCCTGGTCCTGGCCTACCTGATGCTGAAGCAGAACTTGACCCTGGTGGAGGCCATTTGTGCCGTGAAGGATAACCGCGGCGTCATCCCGAACCGGGGCTTCCTCCGACAGCTCATCAAACTGGACCGCCAGCTCTTTGGCACGCACTGAGCCAGCGGCGGATCCAGATGTTCCCTCCTTCCCGAACCTGATCCTCCCTGAACTATAACCCCTAACTATGTATCTGCTAACTATAGCCCCGCTAACTATGGACCTGCTAACTATAGCCCCGCTAACTATGGACCTGCTAACTATGGACCTGCTAACTGTGGAACTGAGTACATCTACTCCAGTACTGTACTTCAGTCCACATGTTGAGGTACAGACAGACAGACATCTTTTTTTATTAAAGATAGATATATCAGTTTTTAGGTCTTATCTCTGGCCCACTTCCTCAACAATTCTGGTCTTTCTTCTTCTTCTTCTTCGAACTGGACTGGAGTGCAAGAAGAGACGGATGCAGGGATAAAAAGAAATGAATAAATAAATAAATGAACCTAAGTCCTCTATGCTGAATTAATTCCTCTTCCCAGTGTGAATATATCGTGCTAGACATCGTAGTAGTAGTATAATACCTTACTATAACTTAGTTTTACAGTAGTATAATACCTTACTGTAACTTGGTTTTACAGTAGTATAATACCTTACTGTAACTTGGTTTTACAGTAGTATAATACCTTACTGTAACTTGGTTTTACAGTAGTATAATACCTTACTGTAACTTGGTTTTACAGTAGTATAATACCTTACTGTAACTTGGTTTTACAGTAGTATAATACCTTACTGTAACTTAGTTTTACAGTAGTATAATACCTTACTGTAACTTGGTTTTACAGTAGTATAATACCTTACTGTAACTTGGTTTTACAGTAGTATAATACCTTACTGTAACTTAGTTTCTATCAGCAGCTGGTGGGAACAGAGCCAAAAGTTTACATCTGATAGACTCCATAGTTACATGTCTGTGACCGGCACAAGATTTCCTACATTATGACCAACCATGATGTATGAAGAGTGAAAACTGGAGGAGAGAGAGACTCTTTTTTGAAAAACTTCCAGAGATCCATCCTCCAGCCCCCCACTCTGCCCCCCCCTCTAGCTCTCACCATTCCACCACATACAAACATTGGAAAATCTGAGCCGGTCTGAAAACGGGACGATACGTAAACTGTGATTTGGGAGAAACCGTGCTTGATATCTGAACGCCCATTCAGCCCAATAAACGCCAAAGTCTTGTCTTCGGTTTAACCTTTTAATCATGTTTCTATTTTAAAGTATGGCGACACAGCACGGTCCAAAGAGGGGGGGGTTTTAAGCGATTTACTAAAGATTTCCCATTCAAGTCTATAAGAAAATGTTCGCCGCTTTTTGGCGTTTTCGTGAAAACCGCACGGCAAATCTTGTTGAAAAGTCATAGCCCACCATTCCCGATCATTACCCACGTTTCGATGTATTTTGTGTGCGCGTGTTGGCAACGCTCCGGGACTAGTAGCGGGGCAAAAAACAGGCGGAATAATAACATACACACACATTGGAAAATCTAAGACGTCTGAAAACGAGACTATACTTAAACTGTGATTTGGGAGAAACCGTGCTTGATATCTGAACGCCCATTCAGCCCAATAAACGCCAAAGTCTTGTCTTCGGTTTAAACTTTTAATCATGTTTCTACGTTAAAGTCTGGCGACACAGCACGGTCCCAAAGAGGGGGGGTTTGGAGCGATTTCTCGAAGAATTCCATTAAAGTCTATCAGAAAATGTTTGCCGTTTTTTAGCGATTTCGTGAAAACCGCGCAGGTTATCTCTTTAAAAGGTCAGAGCCCACCATTCCCGATCATTACCCACGTTTCGATGTATTTTGTGTGTGTGTGTTGGCAACGCTCCGGGACTAGTAGCGGGGCAAAAAACAGGCGGAATAATAATAAGCGTGAGAAACAATAGTCATTGTGCCGATTGCTGCTATTGAACAGTATATACACAGTTTCTTGGTCTGGCAGCTGCAACCAATCAGGCTCTTTAACTGGTGGCAGACTTCAGTGGCTCTCCTTGATTGGCCCGTCAGTTGAGCATGCCGCACCAATCGGCTTCCTCCTCCAGGAACTGGGCGGGGCTTCCAGTTTCCATCTGATCTCCAGCATGGGATGGTACAGCCTGTTCTGCATTTCACATGTAGCACACTTAATTACACACACACACACACACACACACACACACACACACACACACACACACACACACACACACACACACACACACACACACACACACAGGGGGCAGGCAGAGGCGTGCTAGTCTACACCTGGTCCACATTAGCTTGATTGGGTCTTGGTCCTTTAAAGAGGGCTGGAGGTTCAGTTCTGGTGATCTTGCTCTCTGCCCTCACATCTACAGTTTGAGTTAGACTTCAGTTACTTCACGTTTAATCGGTATTGCAACAGTTTGGTTGAGCTAATTAGCATCGAGTTGTTTCTCTGGTCGGAGAGGTAAGAAGCCAGGCTGCCTTTCTGAGTCGGGGCTGGTGGAATTGTTTTGGGAGAGTCACATTTTTAAGTTTTGGTGAGAAGTTTGAAGAGTACTTGTGGTCCTGTCTGGCTTATTTCTCAAACTTCCTATGGTGTAAAGTGTGTGTGTGTGAAGACGGTCAATGTAAATGGAGTTTTTCCTTGGTTAGACCAAGAGGTGAATCTGGTTTAGGGGGTTTAAAGAGTTTTGTTAGGTGTTATAGCAGCAAAATAATTTTAACGGAATAAATTATGTACTAGGATACTATATGAAATAAGATTAAATACAAGAACAAATATACACACAAGTGCAACTGCTTACATATGAATACCGGCATTGAATGAGATTTCTTTGAGAGACTTAACAGCCCCCATACTCATCAGATTCACATTATACTGAACATCAGAAACTCCCTCCAGTACAATCAGTTTCCTCATTAAAACCATGGAGCTGAACTTGTGATCTTTTCTTAGTTCAGGATGATGATGCGTGCAGCCGTGGGTCTCTGGGTCCTATCAGCGGTGATCTGCGTCGGCAGCGCCAGCGTCTCCCTGGTGAACGAAGCAAACCAAGAGTTTTCCTTCCGCCTCTACAGGAAGCTAGCAGCTCATGCTGACTCTCAGGGACAGAACGTCTTCTTCTCCCCGTTCTGCGTGTCCACCGCCTTGGCTGCGTTGTCCGTGGGCGCGCAGGGGAGGACACACCGCCAGCTTTTCAGTGGTCTGGGCTTCAGCAGCGCCCTGCTGACCCAGACAGATGTGGACCAGGCCTTCCAGACGCTCCTCCAGGAGGCCAACAACCCATCCCAGGGGGACGGTAGTGAAGGGACCGCCGTGTTCGTGGACAACCGCTTCAAGCCAAAGCGAGAGTTCCTGCAGACCCTGAAGCAGTCGTACTTCGCAGATGTGATCAATGTGGACTTCACGAAAACTAAACAAAGTGCTAAAACCATCAATAAGTACGTGGAGGTGGAGACCAACGGAAAGATTGCCAAGCTGGTGGAAAACCTGGATCCAAGCACAGTCATGTATCTCATCAGCTACATCTACTATAAAGGTAAGAAGGTTCTGGGGATCAGATCTAGTTAGTCTGCAATATAATGTCATAATGGAAGATCTGCTCACATATTCTGAGGTTAAGTTGCACATATGAAACCAAAGGTTTTATTTCTGCTCGTGGTCTAACAGGAAAGTGGGCGACTCAGTTTGACCCTGACCTCACCGAGCAGGATGACTTCAACGTGGACGAGAACACCCAGGTTTAAAGTTCTCTCTTTATTCAGAAGAGAGGATTTGAGTCCCAGTAATTTAAAGGGGTGGAGCCCAACCTGGGGCAGGGGTCTGTTGGGACTTGATTTATGAAAATAATTCATGACCAATTTGGGAAACCTGATAGTTGTAACACCCTAATGAGGTTTTGACGAGACAGGGCAGCACGGATTGAGTCCAATGAAGCAGCATCATCGTTCATTCTGTGTCTCCATGTTGAATTGTCATGGTCCAGGTTCCGGTCCTCATGATGAATATGGTGGAAAGTTTCATCACCTACAGAGACCGTGCTCTGAAGACCACGGTCCTTGAACTCCCCTTCACCAACTCCTACGCCATGCTGCTGTTAATGCCTGACGTCATGGAAACGCTGGAGAACGGCATCTCCCCGGACCACGTCTCCAAATGGTTGAAGGATAGGCTGGTGGCCAAGCCCAGGTTCATAGAATTTTTATTTTTTTATTTTTATATTGAATGCATTGGGCTACCTTAATCAGAACTCTGACCCAGGAGACTGGGGCTCATGTCCCGTTTTGAAAGAAAATGTTCTAGATTAATAGTTCTGTCGTTAATATCTTTGTAGTTGTGTGGTCTCTGTTCTTCTGCTTTAAGCGGTCTTTGTTCATCTTTCCACTGACCACTCTGGTCTGGTTGAATCAACTCTTAAGTCACAATTTACATGTGGAGATATGCTGCTCTATACACGCTAAAAGTAGTGATTATTTACATGGAGTCTGGTGGAGATATGCTGCTCTATACACACTAAAAGTAGTGATTATTTACATGGAGTCTGGTGATATGCTGCTCTATACATCTTTTACATGGAATTTCTGTTTAATGTTAAACTAAAAGGATCTTCCCCTCTTACTAAAAGGTCTATCTCTGTAGGGATCCTTTCATAATGTTCTAACTCAGATTAATCTGAGTCTGTCAGTGACTTAAACGGCATATCATTTAAAGCCCCCTTGGCCCAATCAAGCTTGTTACCTTGTCAGATTCACTGAATGGTTGTCATTTCCCCCCCCCATGTTTCAGGAGACATAACATCTATATTCCCAAGTTCTCCATCAAGACTTCTTACAACCTGAACGATGTGCTGTCAGAAATGGGAATGACCGACATGTTTGGTGATCGTGCAAATCTGAGAGGCATTTCAGAGCTGCGAGGACTGTCAGTCTCAGAGGTAAGTGACCAGGATGTTTGATTTCACACATTCATCCGTCTGTCGTCTCACTGACTCTGCGTTGCAGGTTGTCCACCAAGCGACGCTGGACGTGGACGAGGATGGAGCTGAAGCTGCAGCCGCCACAGGCCTCAAACTTGAACTGACATCCATCCGGGTCTCTGTGTTGAAGTTCAATCGTCCATTCATGGTCCTCATCATTGACTTTAACACGGAGAAAATCCTCTTCTTGGGCAAGATCATCAACCCAACCATCTGATGGTTGTCTCTTTGTCTGCTCGAGCTCAGCTGTTGTGTCTCACATAAAGGAGTCCGAAAAAACATTATTTTGTCTCTTGCTTTATTGACAGTGGACATGGTTTTATGTAATGTAGGAATATGTCAGCATTGGGTCACTTAACAGAATAGATTAAAAAAAGGCCACCAGTGATGGCTACTTCATGGACCACTCTGGTTCTGGGTATTACAATCTTTTACTCAGGTCCTGCATTGGAAATTTTACGTCAGTAAAAGGTTAAGTATCGTAAGAAAACTCACTTTCAGTCTGAAAGTAGTTGATGCATAACAATCTTCACACTTTGGAAACTGACAGTTTTCTGTTGGCTTTGACTACAGGAACAACATCACAGCTGGGCCAGTCTACCTTGGAGGGGTTAAACAATGAGGCTCCAAAGTGCCTGAGGAAAAGCTGAGACTGGGTCAATTTGGAATTAATTACTTTGAGAAGTTTTTAACCAAAAATAAAAGCCTTAATTAAAATTAAAGTATTGGTTTAACTCAACACATTACATGTGGAAAAATGTTGGCTCTATACACGCTTAAAGTACTTCTTAAATGAAGTCTGGTTTAGCACTAGCTACATAAAGGCTGATTTCTGGAAAACAAACGTTTACCGGAAAAATGTAGAGAAGCCTAAAGAGCTTTTCATAGTTGTAGTTTCTGTAGACTGAAAGTGTTAAGATGCTAAAAGGACTTTACATGGAGCCTGGTGGGTTTGGTCCATCATGACATGTTGGCTGACTAATAACACTTCGTCTCTTCATGTCTCATTTCTGTGGAAACAGCTGTTGGTGTTGAGGCCTGAAGTCAGTCCATGACATGTTAGCTGACCAATAACACCACTTTTCATCTTCTCTCCTTTATTTCTCTCTTGTCCTCTCCTCCTGTGTTGCTATAGTGATGGACAATGGTTGAGTAAAGGCCATGGTCACCACAGGTGTCTAGTTGATATCAGTAACAGCTGATCTGAGCTAACTTTACTCTGTTTACATGTCCTGCAAAGAGGACAACATGGCCTCCAGGGAACAGTCTCATGATAGGGGTGCATATTAGAACTTGTTGCTATGGTGATTTCCTCAGGGAAGAATCAGCAGCTGGTGGGAACAAAGCCAAAAGTTTACATCTGATAGACTCCATAGTTACATGTCTGTGACCGGCACAAGATTTCCTACATTTTGACCAATAAAGATGTATGAAGAGTGAAAACTGGAGGAGAGAGACATTTGTTTGAGAAACTTCCAGAGATCCGTCCTCCAGCCCCCCCCAGTCCCCCCCTCTAGCTCTCACCATTCCACCACATACACACACATTGGAAAATCTGAGCCGGTCTGAAAACGGGACGATACGTAAACTGTGATTTGGGAGAAACCGTGCTTGATATCTGAACGCCCATTCAGCCCAATAAACGCCAAAGTCTTGTCTTCGGTTTAACCTTTTAATCATGTTTCTACGTTAAAGTATGGCGACACAGCACGGTCCCAAAGAGGGGGGGTTTGAGTGATGTTGTGAAAAATTCCCATTCAAGTCTATAAGAAAATGTTCGCCGCTTTTTGGCGTTTTCGTGAAAACCGTGCGGCAAATCTTGTTGAAAAGTCATAGCCCACCATTCCCAATCATTACCCACGTTTCGATGTATTTTGTGTGTGTGTGTTGGCAACGCTCCGGGACTAGTAGCGGGGCAAAAAACAGGTGGAATAATAATAAGCGTGAGAAACAATAGTCATTGTGCCGATTGCTGCTATTGAACAGTATATACACAGTTTCTTGGTCTGGCAGCTGCAACCAATCAGGCTCTTTAACTGGTGGCAGACTTCAGTGGCTCTCCTTGATTGGCCCGTCAGTTGAGCATGCCGCACCAATCGGCTTCCTCCTCCAGGAACTGGGCGGGACTTCCAGTTTCCATCTGATCTCCAGCATGGCATGGTACAGCCTGTTCTGCATTTCACATGTAGCACACTTAATTACACACACACACACACACACACACACACACACATATACATATACAAACAAAACAATGGTGATTACCCCTCCCACTCATGTGAGTTGGTAGGAGGCAGGCAGAGGCGTGCTAGTCTACACCTGGTCCACATTAGATTGATTGTTAGTCTACACCTGGTCCACATTAGCTTGATTGGCTCTTGGTCCTTTAAAGAGGGCTGGAGGTTCAGTTCTGGTGATCTTGCTCTCTGCCCTCACATCTACAGTTTGAGTTAGACTTCAGTTACTTCACGTTTAATCGGTATTACAACAGTTTGGTTGAGCTAATTAGCATCGAGTTGTTTCTCTGGTCAGAGAGGTAAGAAGCGAGGCTGCCTTTCTGAGTCGGGGCTGGTGGAATTGTTTGTGGAGTTACATTTTGTAAATTTTTAAGGGTTGATAAGAGGTTTCAGGAGTATTGTTGTCCCGCTTGATGAATACCGGCCTTGAATGAGATTTCTTTGAGAGACTTAACAGCCCACATACTCATCATGTTCACATTATACTGAACATCAGAAACTCCTCCAGTACAATCAGTTTCCTCATTAAAACAAGGAGCTGAACTTGTGATCTTTTCTTAGTTCAGGATGATGATGCGTGCAGCCGTGGGTCTCTGGGTCCTATCAGCGGTGATCTGCGTCGGCAGAGGCGATCACCATGGCGATCACCATTTGGGTCACGGCCACGGCCACGGCAAGGCCGTCCAAGACACTGTAGTGGACGTCAGCTAACGTTGCAGGTTGTCCACCAAGCGACGCTGGACGTGGACGAGGATGGAGCTGAAGCTGCAGCCGCCACAGGCCTCAGCTTTAAAGCGCTTGCTGTCCCGGCCCCTCTTCCTGTGTTGAAGTTCAATCGGCCATTCATGGTCATCATCTCTGAATATGACACCAACAAAATCCTCTTCATGGGCAAGATCCTCAACCCGACCGTCTGATGGGTCGTCTTTGTCTGCTCGAGCTCAGCTGTTGCATCTCGTATAAAGGAGTCATAGAAACCTTTTGTCCTTGTTTGACAGTGGACATAGTTTTTATATAATAAAGTAAAACAATGTAGTGACACCACTTTAAGAACCGTTCTGGGTCTTACAATCCTTTACTCAAGTAACGGTTCTACTTCCACACTAAGTACAAGTCCTGCATTGAAGATGTTACTTCAGTGGAAGTCTATCATGAAAATATACGTTAAGTATAAAAGTACTTAATGCAGAGATATCTTCACATTTTGGAAACTGAACAGATGATTCCTGATGGATCATCACTGTTTCTCATATAGGAGTCGTGTCAAATTAAAGGTGGAAAATATTTAAATACACGGACAGGAGGACCGTATGTGGACTTGATCCAGCAACCCTCCTGTTCCCAACCAACTCCCTACAGAATATTACTATTACACTTTACAAATTGTAATTTTTACTCTTGTGGTGATTTTTACATCTGTCAGGACCTGCAAGTGAAGAATAGACTGAGAAAGGGACTCATCTCTCAGCGACCAATCAGGCAGATCATCTAGAACATTTACTTTGACAAAATGTAATATTCTCGTAACCAGCCTAGTGGGGGGTTGAATGAGTAAAGTACACGTGCATCAACATTTGTCCCGGAGTACATGTACTACTTGTATCTTTGCGTCTCTGTCGTGACGCAGAGGCCCAGCCCTTTTGATGACGCAGCAGAGGGAGCCCTGCTGTACTGTGACGGCTGCGGTGTTGATCCCGCTGATCACAGCCCGCCGTGCGGACCCGGGTCGCTCCCGAGTCCCGACCCCCTGGCGGAGACTCTCCGCAGCTCCTGGACTACAAATGCGCGCTCCACATCAACCAGAACCATGTCAGCTGTGAGGTTGCATCGCATGCAGGTCTGTCACATCCTGTTGGATCCATTACGACTCTGATATGACTGGAGTCTGCGACGGGGAGTGAAGAAGGACGCGCGTGTTTCCGCTGCAGATTTCCCTCGTGTGGACCGGAAGCCTCTGCATCTGGGATTGGGTTTTTAATTTTTCTTTTGATGGAGCTGGAGAACATAGTAGCCAACACTGTTCTGCTTAAAGCCAGAGAGGGTGAGTAGCCCAGGCCTGCTGGCTGCGCCACGGTTTGTGGTGAAATAAACCGTAAAGATGCAGCAGAGAAACACTACGTCTTATTAGGCAATAACACAAAATACAATAGCACATAATACATGATATAATAATACAATAACACACAATACAAATAATACAATAACACACAATACAGCATGATATAATACAATAACACAGACATGAATCTCCACCAGACTCCATGTAAATAATCACTACTTTTAGTGTGTATAGAGCAGCATATCTCCACCAGACTCCATGTAAATAATCACTACTTTTAGTGTGTATAGAGCAGCATATCTCCACCAGACTCCATGTGAATAATCTCTACTTTTAGCGTGTATAGAGCAGCATATCTCCACCAGACTCCATGTAAATAATCACTACTTTTAGTGTGTATAGAGCAGCATATCTCCACCAGACTCCATGTAAATAATCACTACTTTTAGCGTGTATAGAGCAGCATATCTCCACCAGACTCCATGTAAATAATCATTACTTTTAGTGTGTATAGAGCAGCATATCTCCACCAGACTCCATGTAAATAATCACTACTTTTAGTGTGTATAGAGCAGCATATCTCCATCAGACTCCATGTAAATAATCACTACTTTTAGCGTGTATAGAGCAGCATATCTCCACCAGACTCCATGTAAATAATCACTACTTTTAGTGTGTATAGAGCAGCATATCTCCACCAGACTCCATGTAAATAATCACTACTTTTAGCGTGTATAGAGCAGCATATCTCCACCAGACTCCATGTAAATAATCACTACTTTTAGTGTGTATAGAGCAGCATATCTCCACCAGACTCCATGGAAATAATCACTACTTTTAGCGTGTATAGAGCAGCATATCTCCACCAGACTCCATGGAAATAATCACTACTTTTAGTGTGTATAGAGCAGCATATCTCCACCAGACTCCATGTAAATAATCACTACTTTTAGCGTGTATAGAGCAGCATATCTCCACCAGACTCCATGTAAATAATCACTACTTTTAGTGTGTATAGAGCAGCATATCTCCACCAGACTCCATGTAAATAATCACTACTTTTAGTGTGTATAGAGCAGCATATCTCCACCAGACTCCATGTAAATAATCACTACTTTTAGTGTGTATAGAGCAGCATATCTTCACCAGACTCCATGGAAATAATCACTACTTTTAGCGTGTATGTGTATGTACCACCTCCTCCTCCTCTTCCTGCTCGTCCTTCTCTTCCTCCTCTTCCTCGTCCTTGTCTTCCTCCTCATAGTCCATTGTATTTTTTTAAGAAAACGTGACCTATAATTTCTGCAACAATCACATATAACTCTGGATTTTTTTGTGATTACTAATACTGTTATTATTTTTTATTTTATTATATTATTATTTATATTATTTTTATTATTATTTTTTATTTTGTAATTTTTATTATTATTATTCCTGGAAGGCCTGTGTGTTTCGGTGGCGATCTCTTACATAATGACCAATGGGATCACACTATCAGATGCAGCTGTGATCCCATTGGTCGTTATGTAAGCGGCTGAGTGGCCGCTGCTTTGATGTGGCTCTGAGAATCATATTACGGTTTGTTACGTTGGTTCCTGAACGCACCATCGTCTGCTGTCTCTGAGCACATACACATACACTCACACACACACACACACTTTACACAAGTTCACGTCTGTCCTGCGGGGGTTGTCCAGTGGAATTCTGGGAAATATAGTATATGATATATGGGCAGAGAAAAGGTTTAACTTCTCCAGGACGTGAACACCTGTTTCCTGGTGAAAGTCTTGTGTTTTCTCCTTAACTTCTCCAGGACATGAACACCTGTTTCCTGGTGAAAGTCTTGTGTTTTCTCCTTAACTTCTCCAGGACGTGAACACCTGTTTCCTGGTGAAAGTCTTGTGTTTTCTCCTTAACTTCTCCAGGACATGAACACCTGTTTCCTGGAGAAAGTCTTGTGTTTTCTCCTTAACTTCTCCAGGACATGAACACCTGTTTCCTGGTGAAAGTCTTGTGTTTTCTCCTTAACTTCTCCAGGACGTGAACACCTGTTTCCTGGTGAAAGTCTTGTGTTTTCTCCTTAACTTCTCCAGGACATGAACACCTGTTTCCTGGTGAAAGTCTTGTGTTTTCTCCTTAACTTCTCCAGGACATGAACACCTGTTTCCTGGTGAAAGTCTTGTGTTTTCTCCCTAACTTCTCCAGGACATGAACACCTGTTTCCTGGTGAAAGTCTTGTGTTTTCTCCTTAACTTCTCCAGGACATGAACACCTGTTTCCTGGTGAAAGTCTTGTGTTTTCTCCTTAACTTCTCCAGGACATGAACACCTGTTTCCTGGAGAAAGTCTTGTGTTTTCTCCTTAACTTCTCCAGGACATGAACACCTGTTTCCTGGTGAAAGTCTTGTGTTTTCTCCTTAACTTCTCCAGGATATTTGATGTGTGAACATGGAAGAATCAATACTGCAACTTCTGATGCTTCCTTTCTCATGTTTCCTGCTCTCTCTCTCTGTGTGTGTGTGTCTGTGTGTGTCTGTGTGTGTGTGTGTGTGTGTGTGTGTGTGTGTGTGTGTGTGTGTATTATTGGAATTGAAATGGAGGACAACTAGAGGGCATAGAGACAGCTTTAGAAGGGCGATGTAATCACTTTAACCCCATATCCAGGATAGATATTACACACACACACACACACACACACACATGTTCCATCAGTTTGATAAGTTGGATCTCTTGTTGAAAGCTCTATCCTCCATGTCTCCCCCCCCACCCATTAATTGAGGTTACCACGGTAACAAGCGCCCTGTGAACTCTGCTGCAGGATCTTTATGGATGAGCAAACAGAGTGTGTTACCCAGCATGCCCTGGGCTGTCCTGGGGTTATATAACCCCCCCTTCACATTTCATATCCAAACGAGTGGAGAGGGATGGAGGGCGAGGGACAGTTGGGTGAGGGGTGAAGGACGGGAGTGAGGGACGAGTGGCAAGGTATGAGGGACAGGGTGAGGGATGGGGGGTGAGGGACGTTGAATCCTGGGGGAGCAGTTTGCAGCGTTGCCATAGAGATGCTCGGCCTAAAGTACAGAATGAGAAACATGGTGCGTGCGTGTGTGCGTCCAGCAGCTGGATGCATCTCTGCAGTTTGGGTCTATACACGTTAATAGTAGTGATTATTTACATGGAGTCTGGTGGAGATATGCTGCTCTATACACGCTAAAAGTAGTGATTATTTACATGGAGTCTGGTGGAGATATGCTGCTCTATACACACTAAAAGTAGTGATTATTTACATGGAGTCTGGTGGAGATATGCTGCTCTATACACGCTAAAAGTAGTGATTATTTACATGGAGTCTGGTGGAGATATGCTGCTCTATACACGCTAAAAGTAGTGATTATTTACATGGAGTCTGGTGGAGATATGCTGCTCTATACATGCTAAAAGTAGTGATTATTAACATGGAGTCTGGTGGAGATATGCTGCTCTATACATGCTAAAAGTAGTGATTATTTACATGGAGTCTGGTGGAGATATGCTGCTCTATACACACTAAAAGTAGTGATTATTAACATGGAGTCTGGTGGAGATATGCTGCTCTATACACACTAAAAGTAGTGATTATTAACATGGAGTCTGGTGGAGATATGCTGCTCTATACATGCTAAAAGTAGTGATTATTTACATGGAGTCTGGTGGAGATATGCTGCTCTATACACACTAAAAGTAGTGATTATTTACATGGAGTCTGGTGGAGATATGCTGCTCTATACACACTAAAAGTAGTGATTATTTACATGGAGTCTGGTGGAGATATGCTGCTCTATACACACTAAAAGTAGTGATTATTTACACTCACAAATTTCTTTGTCTGGTCCTCTGCTGATGCTCCGCCCCTAACTGACATCCAATCAGATGTGTCCTCTGCTGATGCCCCACCCCTAACTGACATCCAATCAGATGTGTCCTCTGCTGATGCCCCGCCCCTAACTGACATCCAATCAGATGTGTCCTCTGCTGATGCCCCGCCCCTAACTGACATCCAATCAGATGTGTCCTCTGCTGATGCCCCGCCCCTAACTGACATCCAATCAGATGTGTCCTCTGCTGATGCCCCGCCCCTAACTGACATCCAATCAGACGTGTCCTCTGCTGATGCCCCGCCCCTTGTCTTTTCTCCCACAGGTGGGGGAGGGAAGCGGAAGGGGAGGAGTAAGAAATGGAGGGAGATCCTTCGCTTCCCACACATCAGCCAGTGCACGGAGCAGGGCAGCGCCATCGGTGCGTGCACGTGTCCCTGTCACCGTTAACCTTTGACCTTTGACCCTTGTGTTGTCTTCCCAGGTCAAAACTCAAAATCAACAATTATTTCACGCTTTTGACACTTTTGTGACTTTTTTTTGAAGAATTTTTGACTTTTTTTGACGCTTTATCGATGCTTTTTGACGTTTTTTGGACTCTTTCAACACTTTTTAACACTTTTTTTGACACTTTTTTTGTTGCTTTTTTGATGCTTTTTTAAAGCATTTTTGACACTTTTTTAACACCTTTTAACGAATTTTCAATACTTTTGACACTTTTTCTACAACTTTTTGACACTTTTTTGACACTTTTTTGATGCATTTTTAACACTTTTTTGATGCATTTTTGACAATTTTTTTGACCAATTTTCAACACTTTATTGACTTTTTTGACACTTTTGTGACTCTTTATTTTATGATTTTTTGACCCTTTTTTAGACATTTTTTTTGACGCTTTGACGCACGTGTTAGTGTGTGTTAGAGTGTGTGTTAGAGTGTGTTAGTGTGTGTTGGAGTGTGTTAGTGTGTCTGGGAGTGTGTTAGTGTGTGTTAGAGTGTGTGTTAGAGTGTGTGAGAGTGTGTTGGAGTGTGTTAGTGTGTGTGAGTGTGTTAGTGTGTGTGAGTGTGTGTGAGAGTGTGTAAAGTGTGTGTCCTCTGTCCTTCCTGCAGAGAGGGACTATGTCAACATCTGTGAGAAACAGCCAATCGGACGCCTTCTCTTCCGTCTTTACTGTGACACCAGACCCAAACTGCAGAGATGCATCCAGCTGCTGGATGCTATGGTACACACACACACACACACACACACACACAGACATGTTTACACAAGCTACTAAGTAAATGTAGTGCTGCTGATATTATTACGTAGTGTGTCTCTCTGTGTGTGTTTTAGGAAGACTACGAGGTGACGCCGGATGAAAAGAGAAAAGTCCGAGGGGACCAGATCATCAATACTTTTCTCTCAAATCAAGTACGTTTCTTCATCTGAAACGTCTTTCAATACATGCTAAAAGTAGTGATTATTTACATGGAGTCTGGTGGAGATATGCTGCTCTATACACACTAAAAGTAGTGATTATTTACATGGAGTCTGGTGGAGATATGCTGCTCTATACACACTAAAAGTAGTGATTATTTACATGGAGTCTGGTGGAGATATGCTGCTCTATACATGCTAAAAGTAGTGATTATTAACATGGAGTCTGGTGGAGATATGCTGCTCTATACACACTAAAAGTAGTGATTATTTACATGGAGTCTGGTGGAGATATGCTGCTCTATACACACTAAAAGTAGTGATTATTTACATGGAGTCTGGTGGAGATATGCTGCTCTATACATGCTAAAAGTAGTGATTATTAACATGGAGTCTGGTGGAGATATGCTGCTCTATACATGCTAAAAGTAGTGATTATTAACATGGAGTCTGGTGGAGATATGCTGTCAGCAGCAACAACACAACTTTTAATGGATGTGTGTGTGTGTGTGTGTGTGTTGCTGTAGTCCCCTCAGTGTGTCGACATAGCCGAGGTGTTTGCCGACCAGTGCCGACAAAACCTGGAGCTGAGTCCATGTAAGGAGATCTTCAGCAGCTGCCACGAGTGAGTTGTCGCCTTTTGTAACATTTTATATTATTATTATTATTATTATTATTATTATTATTATTATTATTATTATTATTATTATTATTATCCGTGTGTGTGTGTGTGTGTGCGTCCAGGGTCGTCCAAGACTTCCTGAGCCGAGACCCCTTCCTGGACTTCCAGACCAGCATGTTCTTTGACCGCTTCCTGCAGTGGAAGATGCTGGAGAGGTACGCAGTCCTAGACCTCTACGGGATCCACCAGATCTCTACGGGACCCACCAGATCTCTACCCGACCCACCAGATCTCTGATAGGACCTATTAGATCTCTAAGGGGACCCACCAGATCTTTGATAGGACCTACTAGATCTCTAAGCGGACCCACCAGATGTCTGATAGGACCTGCTAGATCTCTAAGGGGACCCACAAGATCTCTGATAGGACCCATTAGATCTCTAAGGGGTCCCACTAGATCTCTAAGGGGACCCACTAGATCTCTGATAGGACCTTATAGATCTCTAAAGGGAGCTATTAGATCCATAAGGGGACCTACTAGATCTCTAAGGGGACCCACCAGATCTCTAAGGGGACCATGTGTGAGGTAATGGTTCTGACTCTGTTTCTCTCAGGCAGCCCATCACTAAAGAGACGTTCAGACAGTACCGGGTGCTCGGGAAGGGGGGGTTCGGAGAGGTAAGAAAAGTATACATTATTATTATTCTGAATATTAATATTAATAGTATTATTGTTATTATTACGATTATTATTATTAATATCACTATTGTTATTATTATTATTGTTATTATAATTAACACAGTTTTTAAATTTAAATATCCATAACAACATACAGCTCTCCTCGTTCACAAAAATAAATAAAAACAAAAGAAATTATAAAAATAAAGAAATATAATAAGAAATACTAATTTAGAAAATACTAATAAAACATATATATATATATATATATATATATATATATATATATATATATATATATATATATATGTGTATGTTTTATTAGTATTTTCTAAATTTGTATTTATACTTCTATATTTTTATATATTTCTTTTATTTTTGTCGTTATATTTTCCAATATTTTATTTTATTTTTTATAATTTTGTATTTTTTTTTTCAATATTATTTTACTTGTTATTTATTATTTTTTGTTGTGTCTTTTCCCGGTGTGAGGGAGAGGGAGATGGGAACTTCTTTTTTTGTGGCTTGTGTGTGAGATCCCGTCTTGTTTCTCCCGCCAGGTGTGTGCGTGCCAGGTGAGAGCGACGGGGAAGATGTACGCCTGCAAGAAGTTGGAGAAGAAGAGGATGAAGAAGAGGAAAGGGGAGTCCATGGCTCTCAACGAGAAGCAGCTTCTAGAGAAAGTCAACAGCAGATTTGTTGTGAGTAGAAGTAACTTTTAAAGGATAACTTAATTCACCCATTTACATGTGGAGATATGCTGCTCTATACACACTAAAAGTACTGATTATTTACATGGAGTCTGGTGGAGATATGCTGCTCTATACACGCTAAAAGTAGTGATGTTTTACATGGAGTCTGGTGGAGATATGCTGCTCCATACACACTAAAAGTAGTGATTATTTACATGGAGTCTGGTGGAGATATGCTGCACTATACACACTAAAAGTAGTGATTATTTACATGGAGTCTGGTGGAGATATGCTGCTCTATACACGCTAAAAGTAGTGATGATTTACATGGAGTCTGGTGGAGATATGCTGCTCTATACACGCTAAAAGTAGTGATTATTTACATGGAGTCTGGTGGAGATATGCTGCTCTATACACGCTAAAAGTAGTGATGATTTACATGGAGTCTGGTGGAGATATGCTGCTCTATACACGCTAAAAGTAGTGATTATTTACATGGAGTCTGGTGGAGATATGCTGCTCTATACACGCTAAAAGTAGTGATGATTTACATGGAGTCTGGTGGAGATATGCTGCTCTATACACACTAAAAGTAGTGATTATTTACATGGAGTCTGGTGGAGATATGCTGCTCTATACACACTAAAAGTAGTGATTATTTACATGGAGTCTGGTGGGTTTGTTGATGGTGTTTCGGGGCTGTTTCATATCTCAATACTGGACCAATGTCTAAGATCTTTGTTCCCATCAGTCACTTAGACACATAAAGATTGGAAATAGGGTGAAAGGAAAAAAACCTCATTTAAATGTTCACTTTTCTACTTTTCACCATGTTCTTGTGTTTCTCTGAAGGTGAGCTTGGCGTATGCATACGAGACCAAAGACGCTCTGTGTCTGGTGCTGACGCTCATGAATGGGGGAGACCTCAAGTTCCACACCTACAACATGGGAACGCCAGGCTTTGAGAGGGACAGGGTCCAGTTTTACGCTGCGCAAATCTGCTGTG
>JABXJD010000323.1:485000-502500 GCA_013375575.1 Percina caprodes | reverse complement strand
CTCTGGCAGGTCGAGTAGTCAAGACAACGCTAATCGCTGTTGGCAACAACATGGTCGCATCAGCTGATCTGTGTCTTAACATCAGCTGATCTGTGTCTTAACATCAGCTGATCAGCGTCAGAGAGGTAGTGAGGAAGAGAAGTGAGAAAAAACTCCAAAAGAGACAAAAACTCCAGAATGAAGCTTCCAAACGTTGAAAAGGTTAATGAAACGTATCGTGAACCTACGTTGATACGCGGGCCGGATAGAAACCGGCGAGGGGCCGGGTTGGGCCCGCGGGCCTCGGGTTGAGACACGTGTGCTTTACGGTCCTCAGGCCAACGGAGACAGAGTCCTGAGTAAGGTGCTGCCGGACATCGGGAAGGTGTTCAGGCTGGAGGTGATGCTGGACCAGAACCACGAAGACCTGTATCAGGAGCTGGTCGGGAACATGGAGCAGATGGGGGACTGGAACCCCAACGTCAAACACATCAAGGTAAGACACACGATTAGGAGAAAACACACCACTTTCTCCAGGAAACAGGTGTTCATGTCCTGGAGAAGTTAAGGAGAAAACACAAGACTTTCACCAGGAAACAGGTGTTCATGTCCTGGAGAAGTTAAGGAGAAAACACAAGACTTTCACCAGGAAACAGGTGTTCATGTCCTGGAGAAGTTAAGGAGAAAACACAAGACTTTCACCAGGAAACAGGTGTTCACGTCCTGGAGAAGTTAAGGAGAAAACACAAGACTTTCACCAGGAAACAGGTGTTCATGTCCTGGAGAAGTTAAGGAGAAAACACAAGACTTTCACCAGGAAACAGGTGTTCACGTCCTGGAGAAGTTAAGGAGAAAACACAAGACTTTCACCAGGAAACAGGTGTTCACGTCCTGGAGAAGTTAAGGAGAAAACACAAGACTTTCACCAGGAAACAGGTGTTCATGTCCTGGAGAAGTTAAGGAGAAAACACAAGACTTTCATTTTTATTATTATTATTATTCCCCTCAGATCCTCCAGAGGATCGGCCAGGACACCATGGTGACCCACGAGGTGGCGGCCGAGACGCCGGGCAACGTGGTCGGACCGCGGGACTTCGTCAGCGTCCGCTGTGCCAAACGCCGCGGCTCCACCTGCTTCCTGGCGGGGATGTCCACCCAGCACGCCCTGATGCCGGAGCAGAGAGGCGTGGTCAGGTGACCCCCCCCCACACACACACACACACACACACACACACACACACACACACACACACACACACACACACACACACAGACAGACACACACACACAATGTCAATGTCCACTCGTGTGTTTCCGGGTTGTTCTGCAGGTTCTGATGAGCGCTGGTTGTGTTTCAGGGCGGAGAACGGGCCGACCTGCATCGTCATGAAGCCGTCGGCCGACGACCCGAATAAAACCCAGTTCACCTGGTTACTGAGCATAGATCTGAAGGTATGTTGCTTCACCATGGTAACCACCAACCCTGCAACCGGCTGTTTACTCTGGGGATTAGCCTGTGTTAGCATGTGTTAGCATATTTTAGTAGATGTGTTAGCACGTGTGTAACCATCTTAGTATGTTAGCAGTAATGTTAGCATGTGTAACTATGTGAGCAGACATGTTAGCAGATCTGTTATCATGTTAGCAGACATGTTAGCAGACATGTTAGCATGTTAGCATATATGTTAGCAGACTTGTTACAATGTTAGCAGACATGTTAGCATGTTAGCAGACATGTTAGCATGTTAGCAGATACGTTAGCATACATGTTACCATGTTAGCAGACATGTTAGCAGACACGTTAGCATGTTAGCAGACATGTTACCATGTTAGCAAACATGTTAGCATGTTAGCATATATGTTAGCAGACTTGTTACAATGTTAGCAGACATGTTAGCATGTTAGCAGACATGTTAGCATGTTAGCAGATACATTAGCATACATGTTACCATGTTAGCAGACACGTTAGCAGACACATTAGCATGTTAGCATACATGTTACCATGTTAGCAGACATGTTAGCAGACACGTTAGCATGTTAGCAGACATGTTACCATGTTAGCAAACATGTTAGCATGTTAGCATATATGTTAGCAGACTTGTTACAATGTTAGCAGACATGTTAGCATGTTAGCAGACATGTTAGCATGTTAGCAGATACATTAGCATACATGTTACCATGTTAACAGACACGTTAGCAGACACATTAGCATGTTAGCAGACATGTTACCATGTTAGCAAACATGTTAGCAAACATGTTAGCAGACATGTTACCATGTTAGCAGACATGTTACCTTGTTAGCAGACATGTTACCATGTTAGCAGACATGTTAGCAGACATGTTAGCAGACATGTTAGCAGACATGTTAGCAGACATGTTAGCAGACATGTTATTAACGTGGCGTACTGTCCCTTTAAGAGTGGCTCTTGTCGTCCGCAGGGCTGGATCCCTAAGACCATCATAAACAAAGTGCTGTCTCAGACGCAGGTGGACTTCGCCGGCCACCTCAGGCAACGCATGGCTGCTAACGTTTCCATGGCGATGGCTCACGCCTGCTGATGCCGGACGCCTCCTGAACTTTGGCCAGTTGTAGCCAGTTGAGGCCAGCTGCTTATAACACCCCGCACCTTTTACACATGTTATTTATTGATGTTTAAATAAACAGAGTGAATGAAATAAACAATGCAATGGCTTTTGGGTTTTTATGTTTTACTACAGACTAACGTTAGAAACAAGCTAACGGAGACTACAGACTAACGTTAGAAACAAGCTAACGGAGACTACAGACTAACGTTAGAAACAAGCTAATGAGCCTACACACTAACGTTAGAAACAAGCTAACGGAGACTACAGACAGTTAGAAACAAGCTAATGAGACTACAGACTAACGTTAGAAACAAGCTAACGGAGACTAGAGACTAACGTTAGAAACAAGCTAATGGAGACTACAGACAGTTAGAAACAAGCTAACAGACTACAGACAGAAACAAGCTAACGGAGACTACAGACAGTTAGAAACAAGCTAACAGAGACTACAGACAGTTAGAAACAAGCTAACGGAGACTACAGACTAACGGTAGAAACAAGCTAACGGAGACTACAGACTAACGGTAGAAACAAGTTAATGAGACTACAGACAGTAAGAAACAAGCTAACGGAGGCTAGAGACTAACGGTAGAAACAAGCTAATGGAGACTACAGACAGTTAAAAACAAGCTAATGAGACTACAGACTAACGGTAGAAACAAGCTAACGGAGACTACAGACTAACATTAGAAACAAGCTAATGGAGACTACAGACAGTTAAAAGCAAGCTAATGAGACTACAGACTAACGTTAGAAACAAGCTAACGGAGACTACAGACAGTTAGAAACAAGCTAACTGAGACTACAGACTAATGTTAGAAACAAGCTAACGGAGACTAGAGACTAACGTTAGAAACAAGCTAACAGAGACTGCAGACAGTTAGAAACAAGCTAACGGAGACTACTGACTAATGTTAGAAACAAGCTAACGGAGACTACAGACAGTTAGAAACAAGCTAACGGAGACTACTGACTAATGTTAGAAACAAGCTAACGGAGACTACAGACAGTTAGAAACAAGCTAACGGAGACTACAGACTAACGTTAGAAACAAGCTAATGGAGACTACAGACAGTTAGAAATAAGCTAACGGAGACTACAGACAGTTAGAAACAAGCTAATGAGACTACAGACAGAAACAAGCTAACGGAGACTACAGACAGTTAGAAACAAGCTAACGGAGACTACAGACTAACGTTAGAAACAAGCTAACGGAGACTACAGACATTTAGAAACAAGCTGACGGAGACTACAGACATTTAGAAACAAGCTAACGGAGACTACAGACTAACGTTAGAAACAAGCTAACGGAGACTACAGACTAACGTTAGAAACAAGCTAACGGAGACTACAGACATTTAGAAACAAGCTAACGGAGACTACAGACTAACGTTAGAAACAAGCTAACGGAGACTACAGACAGAAACAAGCTAACGGAGACTACAGACAGAAACAAGCTAACGGAGACCACAGACTAACGTTAGAAACAAGCTAACAAAGAAAGAAAGAAGGAAGAATTAATAAAATTGAGTTAATACCAACCCGTCCTCATAATATTGTAATATTTGGCATCTTCAATGAATAAATACACCTGTCAGGTATTGGGGTCACATACTATCTGCTCTCGCAGTGAGAAAAGCAATGACGTAATGAAGCTACAGGCAGATAGGGACCTACAATTCCCAGGATGCTTTTCTTCGACTTAGGATGGCGAGGGAATGTCCCGCCTTACTCTGATTTACTCGGCCTTTTGATTGGCTTACCATGGTATTCTTTAACCAATCTCACTCCGTATTGCCTAAATCTAACCAATCCAACCCACGAAGGCAACGAGTTCTGGCCAATCAGAGGCCGAGTAGGGCGGGACACTATCTTCGCTGTCCTAGGAAAACGCAAACTCGTACACCGGACGGAGGAAGGAAAGCTGAGATTGGAGGGAGAAACAATTAGAAACTAAGGTACTTTTAAAACGTCTTATATCACTCAATGTACTCGGACTGACCACAGCATGTTTACGTTTTAAATAAACCTTAAAAACTAAAGCAGATTAATTATTACACTGCCAACGGACATCCCCGTTACACTTCAATGTAGCTACAGCTAGCTAGCCCGTTAGTTAGCCTGACAGCTGGCTGTTTCTGTGCTAGCTAGCTCTCGGCTAACGTTCCTTTATTAGACCTGGTATAGTCATGAGATGACTTGTTTAGCTGCTTCATTCACACCTTGTGTGTAATGCGTGCTCGTTCAGGAAGAAGAAAGAAGCTGCGTCTCTGTCGCTGCTAACGTTAGCTAACATGTTGCTAGGTGGCTGGTTGCTAACGTTACGGATAGAACGTTCGCTGGGTGACGTCACGTCGCTGTTGTAGCTGTCAAAGCAAAATACAGCAAATACTACAAATACTTCAAATACTACGTTCTTTATACTCACACTACATACTTTATACTCACACTACATACTTTATACTCACACTAGATATTTTGGTATGTAGTGTGAGTATAAAGTGTGGTATGTTGGTATAAAATTATTTTTAATTTCTCAAAATATTACATTTTTTTTACTCAAAATATAATTTTTTTACTCAAATCTAAAAAAAATTACTCAAAATATTAAATTTTTTTACTCAAAATATTAATTTTTTTACTCAAAATATTAAATTTTTTTACTCAAAATATTACATTTTTTTATTCAAAATAAATTTCCTCAAAATATTCTGACTTTTTTCTCTCAATTTTTATTTTCTCAAAATATTTTTTTACTCAAAATAAAAATAAATTCCTTCAGAACATTTTGCGGAAAATCCTAATATTTCAAGGAACAAAAGCATCTTAGTGCAGTTTAACCCTTCTTTTTCTTCCAGTTGTCAGATGTCGTCGCATCTCCCCGGACTCCTGTGCTTGTGTTTCCCGTCCGGCTGAAGGCGTCCCCCGTCCACGGTCCCGGACTCCTGTGGTTGTGTTTCCCGTCTGGCTGAAGACGTCCCCCGTCCACGGTCCCGGACTCCTGTGGTTGTGTTTCCCGTCCGGCTGAAGACGTCCCCCGTCCACGGTCCCGGACTCCTGTGGTTGTGTTTCCCGTCTGGCTGAAGGCGTCCCCCGTCCACGGTCCCGGACTCCTGTGCTTGTGTGTCCCGTCCGGCTGAAGACGTCCCCCGTCCACGGTCCCGGACTCCTGTGCTTGTGTTTCCCGTCCGGCTGAAGGCGTCCCCCGTCCACGGTCCCGGACTCCTGTGCTTGTGTGTCCCGTCCGGCTGAAGACGTCCCCCGTCCACGGTCCCGGACTCCTGTGGTTGTGTTTCCCGTCTGGCTGAAGGCGTCCCCCGTCCACGGTCCCGGACTCCTGTGGTTGTGTTTCCCGTCTGGCTGAAGGCGTCCCCCGTCCACGGTCCCGGACTCCTGTGGTTGTGTTTCCCGTCTGGCTGAAGACGTCCCCCGTCCACGGTCCCGGACTCCTGTGCTTGTGTTTCCCGTCCGGCTGAAGGCGTCCCCCGTCCCGGTCCCTCTCGGTGCGTACTGGACCCAGAGTGATGCAGCGTCCCGGTCGGGGAGAGCCCAGCCCTGAAAAGCCATGTCATCACCCAGCGGCTGTCCCCCGGGGCTGAGGAGCACCGCCGGCCGCACACGTCCCCCACTGACAGGAAACAAGGACGCACGTTTCCAGGCAACGCTGAGGGGTTTCCTCCTGTGTGCTGCGGTGCACTGATACCCCCACACACACTCACGGGTTTCCCCCAAAAACAGGGTTTGGGCCAAATGAAGGACTTAGATTAGTTGTTTGTTTTCCTGCCATAAAGTGCCGGCCTGAAGGCTTCAATGTAAGTTGTGAAGACTTTAAGTTGTTTTGGATCTCAAAATACTGCACAAAACTACACAATACTACACAATACTATACAATACTTTACAATACTACACTATACTACTAATATAATACAGTCCTTCCCATGCAGACCATGCTACCAGCAGATAAATGAGAAGGCTGAAAAACCTTTGATAAATGACTGCAGGGTATTCCCCAGGATCGTCTTCTTAAGGGCCAGTCACACACATGGATGTAGAGCCTAATACTTGAAAACACAATTAAGGACAGAATTGTGAAATTAAACAGCTCTGAGACAGAGTCCGTAGAGGAAATCAGAGCTCAAAGCTACCAGGAGACTTTAAAAGGAGCTAATATAACCATCTTGTAGCCGTGAGACAATCATCGCAGAAAACCTAAAAACCATGGATTTGTTCTGCCAGTGACGGTTCTGGGGATCCTGCCGCGGACCGGGACGCTGAGTCATCGGTGTTTATGTGGATAAAAGCGTAGAAACGTACAGGTGCACGCCAGAAACCATGGAGCCCGTCTCGGCCCGCGACTACGGGAGCCTGTAGGGTCAAAATCAGACGCTCAGCAGACGACCCACTCGATGCAATGGAGGAAGACATCGAGGTCTCATCCCACGCCGAGGTGTGTGTGTGTCTGTGTGTGTGTGTGTGTGTGTGTGTGTGTCTGTGTGTGTCCGTCCGTGTGTGTGTGTGTGTCCGTGTGTGTGTGTGTCCGTGTGTGTGTCCGTGTGTGTCTGTGTGTGTGTGTCCGTGTGTGTCCGTGTGTGTGTGTGTGTGTGTGTGTGTGTGTGTTTGTGTGTCCGTACAGGTATCATCATACTTATGTCACGATACAATATAATTGCGATTTTAAAGACAAACAGGCAGAGAGACAGACAGACAGACAGACAGACAGACAGACGTTCCTCCAGTTTCTAGATAGATTAGACTCTACATGAAGTTCTACACTCAGCCAGTCTGAGTACATGTGGTTTACACCAAATATCAACATCTTCTCTGTCTTCTTTACATGAGAACATTACATGATTTAGCTGTAAATGTCTGAAACACCTTCTCTGTGTCTGCCCCCCCCCCCCACGTAGGGGCTGAATGGTTTGTCCCGTGAATGTAAACCATTGGAGGACATCACCAATGGACACTCCAACTATAAGCCTGTGAGTAAAAATCACCTTTGTTGATTTATCCTATTAAAGTGTCGGTTATATCCTCGATGAATGAAGGGATGGATGAAGGGATGGATGGATGGATGAGTGAATGAAGAGATGAAGGGATGGATGAAGGGATGGATGGATGGATGGATGAGTGAATGAAGAGATGAAGGGATGAGTGTATGAAGGGATGAATGGCTGAAGGGACGGATGGATGAATGAGTGGATGAGTGATGAGTTGTCCTGTCTCTACAATATAAATCAGAGTTTCCCTGTATATAGACATACACAAACAGACACATAGACACGCACACACACACACACACACACACACACACACACACACACACGACTCAAACTGGTCACATGATTATGAGAATAGTTGACAACTAATTGATTAATCTGTTGTCTCCACAGGTCCTGAACGGACTGATAGTCAGTCATAATGTCAACGAGCAACGCACCAACGGGAGCACGCCGCTCGCATCCCTGCCGGTAATTACATCATACAGTTACTACTACTACTACTACTACTATATATATATATATATATATATATATATATATATATACCTCCATGATTATGAGGTAACACGTTGTTTTATTGTCAGATTTCAGCACTGAAGCAGAACGGACTCCTGCAGACGCTGGTTGGAGGAGACCAGCTGCAGCCTGCAGGTATCACACACACACAGACACAAACACTCACACATGCGCGCACACACACACACACACACACACACACACACACACACACACACACACACACACACACACACACACACACACACACACACACACATATACAGGTAAAAGCCAGTAAATTAGAATATTTTGAAAAACTTGATTTATTTCAGTAATTGCATTCAAAAGGTGTAACTTGTACATTATATTTATTCATTGCACACAGACTGATGCATTCAAATGTTTATTTCATTTAATTTTGATGATTTGAAGTGGCAACAAATGAAAATCCAAAATTCCGTGTGTCACAAAATTAGAATATTACTTAAGGCTAATACAAAAAAGGGAGTTTTTAGAAATGTTGGCCAACTGAAAAGTAAGAAAATGACAAATATGAGCATGTACAATACTCAATACTTGGTTGGAGCTCCTTTTGCCTCAATTACTGCATTAATGCAGCGTGGCATGGAGTCGATGAGTTTCTGGCACTGCTCAGGTGTTATGAGAGCCCAGGTTGCTCTGATAGTGGCCTTCAACTCTTCTGCGTTTTGGGTCTGGCATTCTGCATCTTCCTTTTCACAATACCCCACAGATTTTCTATGGGGCTAAGGTCAGGAGTTGGCTGGCCAATTTAGAACAGAAATACCATGGTCCGTAAACCAGGCACGGGTAGATTTTGCGCTGTGTGCAGGCGCCAAGTCCTGTTGGAACCTGAAATCTCCATCTCCATAGAGCAGGTCAGCAGCAGGAAGCATGAAGTGCTCTAAAACTTGCTGGTAGACGGCTGCGTTGACCCTGGATCTCAGGAAACAGAGTGGACCGACACCAGCAGATGACATGGCACCCCAAACCATCACTGATGGTGGAAACTTTACACTAGACTTCAGGCAACGTGGATCCTGTGCCTCTCCTGTCTTCCTCCAGACTCTGGGACCTCGATTTCCAAAGGAAATGCAAAATTTGCTTTCGTCAGAAAACATGACTTTGGACCACTCAGCAGCAGTCCAGCTCTTTTTCCTTAGCCCAGGTGAGACGCTTTTCGCGCTGTTTCTTGGTCAACAGTGGCTTGACACGAGGTATGCGGCAGTTGAAACCCATGTCTTTCAAGCGTCTCTTGGTGGTGGATCTTGAAGCACTGACTCCAGCAGCTGTCCACACCCTTTTTCACAATCTTGACTAGGCGCGGTGATCCCTATCGCTTGTACACTTTTTCTGACCACAGTTTTTCCTTCCCTTTGCCTCTCTATTAATGTGTTTGGACACAGAGCTCTGAGAACAGCCAGCCTCTTCAGCAATAACCTTTTGTGTCTTTCCCTCCTTGTGCAATGTGTCGATGGTCGCCTTTTGGACAGCTGTCAAATCTGAAGTCTTCCCCATGTTTGTGTAGGCTTCAGAACTGGACTGAGAGACCATTTAAAGCCCTTTGCAGGTGTTTTGAGTTAATCAGCTGATTACTTTGTGGCACCAGGTGTCTTCAAAATGTAACCCTTACACAATATTCTAATTTTGTGACACACGGAATTTTGGATTTTCATTTGTTGCCACTTCAAATCATCAAAATTAAATGAAATAAACATTTGAATGCATCAGTCTGTGTGCAATGAATAAATATAATGTACAAGTTACACCTTTTGAATGCAATTACTGAAATAAATAAAGTTTTTCAAAATATTCTAATTTACTGGCTTTTACCTGTGTGTGTGTGTGTGTGTGTGTGTATGTATGTATATATATATATATATATATATATATATATATATATATATATATATATTCACACACACACTCTCACAAGTCGTGTGTACAGGCCTCGTTCGTTATTGTCTGGCGAGATCCGGCAGCAATGCTGTAATCTTTTCATTCTCTCCACAGAGGAAGATGTGGAGTTGGAGAAGGCGAGAGAGGAGTGGGACGCTCTGGAGAACGTCAAGCCAGGTCAGACTCTCTCTCTCTCTCTCTGACTCTGACTGTCTCTCTCTCTGTCTCTCTCTGTCTGTCTCTATGTCTCTCTCTCTGACTCTCTGTCTCTCTCTCTGTCTGTCTCTATGTCTCTCTCTCTGTCTCTCTCTCTCTCTCTCTGCCCCCCCCTAAATATGCAGCCTCTGGCTGATAATGCATTGAGTGATGCGATCCCGTGATCAGGTTTTGTTGTAGGGACTGGTGATGTATGAGATGTTTAATGTCTGTAATAAATGTTCTACCCTGCAGCTCTCTCCGAGGACTCGAGCCCGACCCCCATCATCTCCTTCAACGAAGCGCTGCAGTTCTTCCAGACCACAGACCTCGGGGACCTGCTGGTAACAACGCACAAAACACACAGTCCTAAATACTAATAGTGTTATTTCAATCATATCAGTCTGGATAGAAGTCTCCTCCCTCCTGGTGTCCTCGGGTCTGAATCCTGGTGTCCTCGGGTCGAATCTGACCCCCTTCCAACAAGTTTCTATATCCCAGATTTGGGTTTCTTTCAAACTAATTGTCCAAAAAAGTAACGTGGACGGTTCCCAACAACGCTCCTCACACGGTACATTACGTTTGGCTGTTTTTGGTCAATTATATAGCATTTGGAGAAAAAACAACTGATAAAAGAACTTAAAAAAAAGTGTAAAAAAAAAAAAAAAAAAAAAGTAAGAAAAATGTCAAAATTGACAAATGTAAAAACAAAAATTTGGGGAAAACCCCACGAAAATTTCAAAAAGCTCAGAAAAAGTCAAAATCATCGGAGGAAAGACACAAAAGACTAAGGTCTATATAAAAGAGACTACAGATACAGTATTAGGGACCACTAAGGTCTATATAAAAGAGTCTTCAGATACAGTATTAGGGACCACTAAGGTCTATATAAAGAGACTTCAGATACAGTATTAGGGACCACTAAGGTCTATATAAAAGAGTCTTCAGATACAGTATTAGGGACCACTAAGGTCTATATAAAGAGACTTCAGATACAGTATTAGGGACCACTAAGGTCTATATAAAGAGTCTTCAGATACAGTATTAGGGACCACTAAGGTCTATATAAAAGAGACTACAGATACAGTATTAGGGACCACTAAGGTCTATATAAAAGAGTCTTCAGATACAGTATTAGGGACCACTAAGGTCTATATAAAGAGACTTCAGATACAGTATTAGGGACCACTAAGGTCTATATAAAGAGACTTCAGATACAGTATTAGGGGACCACTAAGGTCTATATAAAGAGACTTCAGATACAGTATTAGGGACCACTAAGGTCTATATAAAGAGACTTCAGATACAGTATTAGGGACCACTAAGGTCTATATAAAGAGACTTCAGATACAGTATTAGGGACCACTAAGGTCTATATAAAGAGACTTCAGATACAGTATTAGGGACCACTAAGGTCTATATAAAGAGACTTCAGATACAGTATTAGGGGACCACTAAGGTCTATATAAAGAGACTTCAGATACAGTATTAGGGACCACTAAGGTCTATATAAAGAGACTTCAGATACAGTATTAGGGACCACTAAGGTCTATATAAAGAGACTTCAGATACAGTATTAGGGACCACTAAGGTCTATATAAAGAGACTTCAGATACAGTATTAGGGGACCACTAAGGTCTATATAAAGAGACTTCAGATACAGTATTAGGGGACCACTAAGGTCTATATAAAGAGACTTCAGATACAGTATTAGGGACCACTAAGGTCTATATAAAGAGACTTCAGATACAGTATTAGGGGACCACTAAGGTCTATATAAAGAGACTTCAGATACAGTATTAAGGTGGTTTTGTCATTCTGTAGAAGAACATCCAGCCGACCATTCGCAGGACGGGTCTAGCGGCGATCACCCACTTCCTCTTCGGACCGCCGCGGCTGCACAGGGAGCTCCTTGAGGAGAGGGACCTGGTCTTCGCCATTGCACAGTGTGAGTGGGTCTGTTAAAAGTGTTTTTAATGCCCAGTTCAGACCAGATCCGGTCTCCGGTCTGCATAGAAACCACTCTTAGGATTTTTGTAGCTGAATATCATTTGTAGTGTCTACAAATATGAATGAGAATAGTGATACTTGCTGTAGAACAGGAGACGTCTCTTACGTCCTAAAACCAGCCTCTGGAGACTCCACCAGCTGACTCTCTATTGGCTGTTGGACAGGAGACGTCTCTTACGTTTTGGCTTGTCGTGAATCTTTGGTCTGAACTTTAAGAAACCACAGATTTTCACTCCTGTTAATGTTTGTGTTTTCTTTAGGCCATGTGGACAACAGCCAAACCGTCCACATGCGTGTCCTCCAGACCATCTATAAGCGGCTGATTGGCAGCAAGCTGGACTGTCCTCGCTTCGGGGCACACTGGGAAAACATCGGCTTTCAGGGTGAGACTCCGGCACCCTCCTGCTCTTCAACTCCGGATGTTGATATCAAATTCATCCGGCTAATTCTTTTTCATTTTTAGACCTTTTTGTTAAAGACTAAGATCCTTTTTGGTTAACATAAAACAGCCCCAAAATCCCCATCACCAAACCCACCAGACTCCATGTAAATAATCACTACTTTTAGCGTGTATAGAGCAGCATATCTCCACCAGACTCCATGTAAATAATCACTACTTTTAGTGTGTATAGAGCAGCATATCTCCACCAGACTCCATGTAAATAATCACTACTTTTAGTGTGTATAGAGCAGCATATCTCCACCAGACTCCATGTAAATAATCACTACTTTTAGCGTGTATAGAGCAGCATATCTCCACCAGACTCCATGTAAATAATCACTACTTTTAGCGTGTATAGAGCAGCATATCTCCACCAGACTCCATGTAAATAATCACTACTTTTAGTGTGTATAGAGCAGCATATCTCCACCAGACTCCATGTAAATAATCACTACTTTTAGCGTGTATAGAGCAGCATATCTCCACCAGACTCCATGTAAATAATCACTACTTTTAGTGTGTATAGAGCAGCATATCTCCACCAGACTCCATGTAAATAATCACTACTTTTAGCATGTATAGAGCAGCATATCTCCACCAGACTCCATGTAAATAATCACTACTTTTAGCGTGTATAGAGCAGCATATCTCCACCAGACTCCATGTAAATAATCACTACTTTTAGTGTGTATAGAGCAGCATATCTCCACCAGACTCCATGTAAATAATCACTACTTTTAGTGTGTATAGAGCAGCATATCTCCACCAGACTCCATGTAAATGAATGTATCCAAAAGTATTGACAGTGTTTAGCACTGATCTTGGACACCAAAGGCCTGGATGTGTTGTTGCATCGTCGTCTTTGTGTTGCAGGTGCAGACCCGGCCACCGACCTGCGTGGCACTGGTTTCCTGGGACTGATGCACACGCTGTACCTGGTGATGGACCCGGAGACTCTGCCGCTGGCCCGAGACATCTACAAGTTATCACAGCACCCCACACAGGTATCAGCTGTTTCACCCTCGTGGTGTCTCCCCGCCGACCCTTTTGTCTTTCCTCCGATGACTTTGTCATTTTTTGTCAACTTTTTCTGAGCCTTTTGAAATTTCCCCCCAAACTTTAAAAGCTTTTTTTTTTTTCTCACATTTGTCACTTTTTTTTTTTGTTGACATTTTTGTTACTTTCTTCGACATCTGTTCCCCTTTTTCCACTTTATTTGACATTTGCTCACATTTTTCTCTCTTTTTTACACTTCTTATTAAAGTTCTTTTACCAATTGTTTTTTCTCCAAATCCTATAGAATTGACCAAAAACACCCAAATTGAATAAAAGTAGTGAGCTGATTATTAATGTAACGTGTGAGGAGCGTTGTTGGGAACCGTCCTCGTTACTTTTTTGGACAATTAGTTTGAAAGAAACCCAAATTTCAAAAATGTTTTGGAAAGGAGTCAGATTAGACCCAATTGACCCAATTTGACCCTTTACCCTGCTCATGAATATTAATGAGGTTAGGCAGCATGACATGATATCTCCTCTTATTTCTTTTCAGTGGCTAGGGCTGAGACACACACACAGACACACACACAGACACACACAGACACACACCTGTTATTTGTGTATTTTCTGCTTCAGAACTTCCCGTTCAGCGTGATGTCGATCAACATGACGCGCATCGCTCTGCAGGTCCTCCGAGAGGAAGCCTTGTCCAAGTGAGTCCCCGTCTCATTCCCCCTGCTCCCTGTCATTCCCCCTGCTCTGGTGTTTCCCCCTCTCATTCCTCTTGCTCTGGTGTTTCCCCCTCTCATTCCCCCTGCTCTGGTGTTTCCCCCTCTCATTCCTCTTGCTCTGGTGTTTCCCCCTCTCATTCCCCCTACTCTGGTGTTTCCCCCTCTCATTCCCCCTACTCTGGTGTTTCCCCCTCTCATTCCCCCTACTCTGGTGTTTCCCCCTCTCATTCCCCCTACTCTGGCGTTTCCCACTCTCATTCCCCCTGCTTTGGCATTTCCCTCACCAAATTGTACCCGTGGAGACGGAGCGCGTGTGTGCGTGTGTGCGTGTGTGTGTGTGTGTGTGTGTGTGTGTGTGTTATTTTAACCCATGCTCTGTCTCTCCAGGGAGTGTAACCGTCGTCAGCAGGTGGTCGGGGTCCTGAATGAGTTCTACGTTGCCACGTACCTGCACCTGTACCAGGTGTGGAGGACCCAGCAGAAGACCATCGCTGACTCTGGCTTTGTGCTAAAAGGTACCGAGGTTTCCACCGTTCACCAGGGCGGAGAAGCAAAGTCAGTACTGGACCCAGTACCAGTCAGTACTGGACCCAGTACCAGTCAGTACTGGACCCAGTACCAGTCAGTACTGGACCCAGTACCAGACCGGGACATCGGATTGGTTTTAGACATTTAAGGTGTTTCCATTCATTTTTGCATTCAAGCATATCGAGCTATAATAAGAAAACAACAACGCTATCAATGTGTCGCTATGACGATGCAGATGCAACTTGTCTTTTATTGCCCCCGGCACCGCTGTGAGACTCTTTTTAGAGACATGTCTCTCTGTCTGAGCGTCTTCCATTGTCTCCCAGGACGTCCCACGGCTTGTCCTAACCTTTGTCGGACATTTCCTTCATGAGTTCCTGATCAATTAAATCCAGAAAGTCTCTCGTCTCCTTGTCCGTCCATGTCCATCTGTCTTCGTTGCCCCCCCATGTGTGAGACAGAGGAAATACTTGGGGACATGAACTACAACTTCTTCTTCTGCGTTTTGCGGCAGGTTGCAACCATAAAATGACCTAAAACTTAATCGCAACTCATTATTTATTCAGTAAATAAGGTTTCCATCAGCGTTTATCACATGAGAAGAAAATCATCTTCATCATCATCATCATCAAGAGAAAATCTGATGAGGCGGATTTCCTTTATTATTATTATAATATATTAATATATAATTATATATTATAAATAATATATATAATAAAAGATCCATACTTGGCGCCTGTGTATCGATAAAGTATTGCCACTGAAAATATCGTGATACTATGCTGTTTCCACCCCCCTCCCCACCATGCCCCCACCACGCGCCCCCACCACCTTTCAGAAGTGGAGCTGTTTGCCAAAAAGAACCCGAAGCAGATGCTGCGCCGACTCGATGTCTTCCTGAGAGAGGCGGGCCGGCGGATACCCTGCAGGACGTCTCCGGACCCCCAGGCCCAGCAGCGGTCTCCCAGCCTGGGGGGGCGCGCCGGGGGGGGGGCCGGGGGCCGGGGGAAGGAGATGCACTTCACAGGAGTGTGTGATCTGCCGCCAGACATGGAGGGAGAGGCCAGACTCATCTGAGCGTGTGTGTGTGTGTGTGTGTGTGTGTGTGTGTGTGTGTGTGTGTGTGTGTGTGTGTGTGTGTGTGTGTGTGTGTGTGTGTGTGTGTGTGTGTGTGTGTGTGTGTGTGTGTGTGTGTGTGTGTGTGTGTGTGTGTGTGTGTGGTGATGAAGGTACAGTATGCAATCCCAGCTCTCAGTCCATGATAATCAAAGCGATAGCGCTGTGTGACGAAATCGTTCCTAACTTCAGGGGGTGTGTGTGTGCGTGTGTGTCCGCATGCACTTGTGTGTGTGTGTGTGTGTGTATGTGTCTGTGTGCGTGTGTGTCTGTAAATGCGTGTGTATGTGTGTCTGTGTGCGTGCGTGCGTGCGTGTGTGTGTGCGTGTGTGTGTGTGTGTGTGTGTGTGTGTGTGCATTGTATGACAGTATCTAACTACAGATGGGGGGCACTTGATGGACCGAGCTGCGACAGAGACGCCACTTTAATGACCAATCAACCATCGATGGCTCCAACGTTTCTGAAATGATTTCTATCTTCTGTTATTGTCGTAATAAGAAACTTTATTTCATGGATTTTACTCATTTCAGTATGACGTTATGTCGTAAACCGTTAACATCGGAGCAGGAGACTCACATCTTTCCTCTGCTCCCATCGGGCAGAGACATCCTCAGCCTGTAGCATGTTCCGGTAGCACTAGCCCCGCTGCGTCCTGCAGCGTCCTGCCGCGTCCTGCCGCGTCCTGCCGCGTCCTGCCGCGTCCTGCCGCCTCCTGCCGCGTCCTGCCGCGTCCTGCCGCGTCCTGCCGCGTCTTGCCGCGTCCTGCCGCGTCCTGCTGCCTCCTGCCGCGTCCTGCCGCGTCCTGCCGCGTCCTGCTGCCTCCTGCCGCGTCCTGCAGCGTCCTGCAGCGTCCTGCCGCGTCCTGCAGCGTCCTGCAGCGTCCTGCAGCGTCCTGCAGCGTCCTGCCGCGTCCTGCCGCGTCCTGCAGCGTCCTGCAGCGTCCTGCAGCGTCCTGCAGCGTCCTGCCGCGTCCTGCCGCGTCCTGCAGCGTCCTGCAGCGTCCTGCAGCCTCCTGCAGCGTCCTGCAGCGTCCTGCAGCCTCCTGCCGCGTCCTGCAGCGTCCTGCAGCCTCCTGCCGCATCCAGCAGCATATATATATATATATATATATATATATATATATATATATATATATATATATATATATCGTACCAGTCCTTCCAGAAAAACCTGATTATGTGATCTCATAATTTAAGCCATAATCAGCCAAAAATATACATATTTACACGGGGGGTGTGTGTCTGCGTGTGTGTGTGTGTGTGTGTGTGTGTGTGTCTGCGTGCGTGTGTGTTTAATCACATTAAATCACATAAATAAAAATCTCATTTTTAAGACATCGTGCCACATAATCAAGAATTTTTGCAACAATCACAAAAACCTCAGATGTTTCTGGAAGGCCTGCCGAGAGGAAACGGGCAATAACCATAACGTCATCCTTAATGTCGTCCAATCAGGAAACAGGCTTTGTGGAGCGCCCCCCCGATACGATCTCACGTGTAGT
>JABXJD010000323.1:477500-480000 GCA_013375575.1 Percina caprodes | reverse complement strand
TAAATACACAGTATATATACAAATACACAGTGTATATATACATGTACACATGTATGTATATATATATATATATATATATATATATATACATGTACACATATACATATATATACTGTATATATATCAAAATCAGGGTAGCAGCTGTCGCAGTGGGCTACACGTCCTGCGATGTTCGTCCTGCTACGTCCTGCTGGGCCTTGTAATGCTGCACAGTGTCCTGCTATACCATGAACTACTACAAAGAACTACTACAAACTACTATTTTTTGTGACTGTTATTGCCACTCTTCATTCTAACCCCAACCGGTCGTCAGACACCGCCTACCAAGAGCCTGGGTCTGGGTCTGGGTCTGTCCCAGGTTTCTGCCTAAAAGGAAGTTTTTCCTCGCCACTGTCGCACTGTTGCTTGCTCTGGAGGGAACTACTAGAACTGTTGGGTCTTTGTAAATTATAGAGTTTGGTCTAGACCTGCTCTATCTGGTCTAGACCTACTCTATCTGTAAAGTGTCTCGAGATAACTCTTGTTATGAATTGATACTATAAATAAAATTTAAATTGAATTGAATATATATATCTATATATATATCTATATATATATATATATAGATATATATATCCCGCTGGAGCCACTCTCCCAGTTTGGGGGTCACAGCCCCTCCAGTGCTCTGATTACCACCGGCACCACTGTTGCTCTTACTTTCCACATCTTTTCTAGCTCCTCTTTCAGCCCTTGGTATTTCTCAAGCTTCTCGTGTTCCTTCTTCTTGATGTTGCTGTCGCTTGGGATCACCACATCTATCACTACTGCCGCCCCCTGCTGTTTGTCGATCAACACGATGTCTGGTTGGTTAGCCGTTTGTCAGTCTGGATCTTGAAGTCCCACAGGATCTTAGCTCGGTCATTCTGGACTACCTTAGGAGGTATCTTTCATGTGGACCTTGGGACTTCCAGCCCGTCCTCGTGGTAGATGTTCCTGTCCACTATGACAGCTACCTGGTTATGGCGTTCCATGTACGCTCTTCCTGCCTGCATCTTACACCCTGTTGTTATGTGCTGTACTGTCTCAGGGGCATCCTTGCACAGTCTGCACCTGGGATCCTGCCTGGTGTGGTAGACCCCAGCCTCTATTGATCTTGTACTGAGTCCCTGTTCTTGTGCTGCCATGATTAGAGCCTCTGTGCTGTCCTTCAGCCTTCTCCAGCCACTGGTAGGATTTCTTGATATCAGCCACTTCTTCTATTTGTCTGTGGTACACGCCGTGCAGCGGCTTGTCCCTCCATGATGGTTCTTCATCTTCCTGGTCCTCGCTTTCGGGTTTCTGCTGCCTGAGGTATTCACTAAGCCCTTCATCTTTGGGGGCCATCTTCGTTGTTTCATCCTGGACAGTGGTCTTGACACTCACTAGCCCTCGGCCTCCCTCGCTACGCTTGATGTACAGTCTCAGGGTGCTGGATTTGGGGTGAAACCCTCCATGCATTGTGAGGAGCTTTCTGGTTTTGATGTCAGTAGCCTCTATCTCCTCCTTTGGCCAGTTTATTACACCAGCGGGGTATCTGATGACTGGCAGGGCGTATGTGTTGATCGCTCGGATCTTGTTTTTCCCATTCAGCTGACTCTTCAGGACCTGCCTCACTCTTTGTAGGTATTTGGCTGTGGCGGTCTTCCTTGCTGCCTCCTCATGGTTTCCGTTAGCCTGTGGCACCCCAAGGTATTTGTAGCTATCCTGAACATCTGCAATGTGGCCTTCTGGTAGTTTGAGCCCCTCAGTTCTGATCATCTTCCCTCTTTTTGACAACATGCGACCACACATGTCCAGTCCAATGTTGTTGCTGTAGATCCTGGTCGTGTGGATCAGTGAGTCGATGTCTCGCTCATTTCTGGCATACAGCTTGATGTCATCCATGTAGAGGAGGTGACTGATGATTGTTCCGCTTCGGAATCGGTATCCGTAGCCAGTCTTTGTGATGATCTGGCTGAGGGGGTTCAGGCCTATGCAGAACAGCAGCGGGGATAGTGCATCGCCTTGGTAAATGCCGCACTTGATGGTGACTTGAGTTGGCTTCCAGACTTGTTTTCCACAGCCTCATTGAGTTCTTGATGAAGGCTATTAGTGTCCTGTTGACCTTGTACATTGCCAAGCATTCCAGTATCCATGTATGTGGCATTGAGTCGTAGGCTTTCTTGTAGTCAATCCAGGCAGTGCACAGATTGGTCTGCCTGGTCTTGCAGTCTTGAGTGACTGCTCTATCCATCAGTAGCTGGTGCTTGGCTCCTCTGGTGTCACTGCCTATTCCCTTCTGGGCCCTGTGCATGTATTGAGCCATCTGCCTACTCATCTTAGCTGCTATGATGCCTGACAGGAGCTTCCATGTTGTGCAGAGGCAGGTTATTGGCCGGTAGTTGGATGGGATTGTTCCCTTCTGGGGATCCTTCATGATCAGGATTGTCCGTCCTTGGGTTAACCATTCTGGGGGGGTCCCATCCATCCGCAGTTAGTTTCT
>JABXJD010000323.1:470000-472500 GCA_013375575.1 Percina caprodes | reverse complement strand
TAAGTCATTCTTCTGCGATACTAACTCGTTATTCGGAGATACTAACTCATTTTTTGGAGATACTAACTCATTATTCAGAGATACTAACTCATTATTCGGAGATACTAACTCGTTATTTGGAGATACTAACTAATTTTTCTGAGATACTAACTCATTATTCGGAGATACTAACTCATTATTCGGAGATACTAACTCATTATTTGGAGATACTAACTCGTTATCCGGAGATACTAACTCGTTTTTCGGAGATACTAACTCATTTTTCGGAGATACTAACTCATTATTCAGAGATACTAACTCGTTATTCTGAGATACTAACTCGTTATTCGGAAATACTAACTCATTATTCTGAGATACTAACTCATTTTTCGGAGATACTAACTCATTATTCTGAGATACTAACTCATTATTCTGAGATACTAACTCGTTATTCGGAGATACTAACTCATTTTTCGGAGATACAAACTCATTATTCAGAGATACTAACTCGTTATTCTGAGATACTAACTCATTATTCGGAAATACTAACTCATTATTCTGAGATACTAAGTCATTTTTCGGAGATACTAACTCATTATTCTGAGATACTAACTCGTTATTCGGAGATACTAAGTCATTTTTCGGAGATACTAACTCATTATTCTGAGATACTAACTCGTTTTTCGGAGATACTAACTCGTTATTCGGAGATACTAATTTGTTATTCAGAGATACAAACTCGTTATTCAGAGATACTAACTCATTATTCCGAGATACTAACTCATTATTCTGAGATACTAAGTCATTCTTCTGCGATACTAACTCGTTATTCGGAGATACTAACTCATTTTTCGGAGATACTAACTCATTATTCAGAGATACTAACTCGTTATTCGGAGATACTAACTCGTTATTTGGAGATACTAACTAATTTTTCTGAGATACTAACTCATTATTCGGAGATACTAACTCATTATTCGGAGATACTAACTCATTATTTGGAGATACTAACTCGTTATCCGGAGATACTAACTCGTTATTCGGAGATACTAACTCATTATTCGGAGATACTAACTCATTATTCGGAGATACTAACTCATTATTCGGAGATACTAACTCCTTATTCGGAGATACTAACTCGTTATCCGGAGATATTAACTCATTATTTGGAGATACTAACTCGTTATTCGGAGATATTAACTCGTTATCCGGAGATATTAACTCATTTTTTGGAGATACTAACTCATTATTCTGGGATATTAACTCATTATTTGGAGATACTAACTCGTTATTCGGAGATATTAACTCGTTATCCGGAGATATTAACTCATTTTTTGGAGATACTAACTCATTATTCTGGGATACTAACTCATTATTCGGAGATACTAACTCATTATTCTGGGATACTAACTCATTATTCGGAGATACTAACTCATTATTCTGAGATACTAACTCATTATTCGGAGATACTAACTCATTATTCGGAGATACTAACTCATTATTCGGAGATACTAACTCATTATTCCTAATTCAACCTGTAATGTGTTTTATTTTCCCTGCAGACGAGGTGCCTGATGGAGCAGAGGTCAGCCCTGAAATCAGAGTAGAGACTCTACCAGTGTGTGTGTGTGTGTGTGTGTGTGTGTGTGTGTGTGTGTGTGTGTGTGTGTGTGTGTGTGTGTGTGTGTGTGTGATTGAGGCTGTGAACAGGTTAATTCTGCTGTGAGGTTTCGGCTGATTTTATTTTACATCATAATGAAACTACGTCCTCCTCTCAGCATAAAACACACTCACACACACTGACACACTGACTCAAACACACACTGACACACACTGACTCACATACACTGACACACACACACACTAACTCACACACACACTGACTCACGGCCCTGGCTGTGGCGATCAGGCTACACTTTATTAGACACACACACACACACACACACACACACACACACACACACACACACAGTGGTCTGTAGATGGTGACGCAGAGAAAATGTTCCAGTTCAACACATGGGAATAACATCACTGGGTGTGTGTGTGTGTGTGTGTGTGTGTGTGTGTGTGTGTGTGTGTGTGTGTGTGGTCTCGGTCTGGGTATATGGGTGTGTGTGTGTGTGTGTCTGACTGTGTGTGTGTGTGTGTCTGTCTGTGTGTGTGTGTGTGTGTGTGTGTGTATGTCTGTGTGTGTGTGTGTGTGTGTGTATGTCTGTGTGTGTGTGTGTGTGTGTGTGTCTGACTGTGTGTGTGTGTGTGTGTCTGACTGTGTGTGTGTGTGTGTGTGTGTCTGACTGTGTGTGTGTGTGTGTCTGACTGTGTGTGTGTGTGTGTGTCTGACTGTGTGTGTGTGTGTGTGTGTGTCTGACTGTGTGTGTGTGTGTGTGTGTGTCTGACTGTGTGTGTGTGTGTCTGACTGTGTGTGTGTGTGTGTGTGTCTGACTGTGTGTGTGTGTGTGTGTGTGTGTCTGACTGTGTGTGTGTGTGTCTGACTGTGTGTGTGTGTGTGTGTCTGTCTGTG
>JABXJD010000323.1:452500-465000 GCA_013375575.1 Percina caprodes | reverse complement strand
TGTCTCTTTGTAGTTGTGTTGTGTCTCATTGTGTCTCTTTGTAGTTGTGTTGTGTCTCATTGTGCCATCACTCCCTGGCTGCCAGGCTCCAGACAAACACCGGCCACACCTTCAAAATGCTGTTATGGCTGAGTCATCAGCTGCTGCAGCTGTTTATCTCTAAAGTCTGACTAAAGTCAGCTTATAATCAGCAGATGAATCTTGGTTTAGTTCACGTTGACCCACATCACAGCTAACCAAAGTCCATTAGACAAAGACCAGTTCTTACTTTGCAAACGTATCCAAAAACCCACCAGACTCCATGTAAATAATCACTACTTTTATCATCGTAAAACACACTTCATTCAAAGTGGACAGAAACTAAATAAAACTACCAAAAGCCGTCTTGGTTCATCTTTCCACTGTTCCACCAATCACCACTCTGGTCTGGTTGGAATAAACTCTTAATTCACCCATTTACATGTGGAGATATGCTGCTCTATACACACTAAAAGTAGTGATTATTAACATGGAGTCTGGTGGAGATATGCTGCTCTATACACACTAAAAGTAGTGATTATTAACATGGAGTCTGGTGGAGATATGCTGCTTTATACACGCTAAAAGTAGTGATTATTTACATGGAGTCTGGTGGAGATATGCTGCTCTATACACGCTAAAAGTAGTGATTATTTACATGGAGTCTGGTGGAGATATGCTGCTCTATACACACTAAAAGTAGTGATTATTTACATGGAGTCTGGTGGAGATATGCTGCTCTATACACGCTAAAAGTAGTGATTATTTACATGGAGTCTGGTGGAGATATGCTGCTCTATACACGCTAAAAGTAGTGATTATTTACATGGAGTCTGGTGGAGATATGCTGCTCTATACACACTAAAAGTAGTGATTATTTACATGGAGTCTGGTGGAGATATGCTGCTCTATACACTAAAAGTAGTGATTATTTACATGGAGTCTGGTGGAGATATGCTGCTCTATACACGCTAAAAGTAGTGATTATTTACATGGAGTCTGGTGGAGATATGCTGCTCTATACACACTAAAAGTAGTGATTATTTACATGGAGTCTGGTGGAGATATGCTGCTCTATACACGCTAAAAGTAGTGATTATTTACATGGAGTCTGGTGGGTTTGGTGATGGTGATTTCTGTTTCATGTTAAACTAAAAGGATCTTCCTCTTTAACTAAAAGGTCTATCTCTGTAGGGATCCATCCCATAATGTTGTCACACACTTAGAATAATAATCTGTGTTTTCCAGGGTTCAGAGGATGAAGACGACATGAGAGGCGGAGCGTGGTGCGCAAACTCAGAAGACAAGATCCACTGGTTTGAGGTCGATGCTCGCAGGGAGACGGAGTTCACAGGAGTCATAACACAAGGACGAGACTCGCTGAACGAGTGAGAACACAAACACGCACAAAAATACAAAAATCCACCCGTTACATGTTATTAACAGGTCACCCCCGATCTGTCTGGTTTCAGGAGTGACTTCGTGACTTCCTACTTCCTGGCGTTCAGCAACGACAGCAGAGAATGGACCACAATCCACGACGGCTACGCCGACTGGGTGAGTTCTGCTTATTATAGGAATTAATATTTAATAATATATATATATATATATATATATATAATAATATATAATAATATATAATAAATCTCTCCCCCTCCCTCTCTTTCCTCCCTCTCTCCTCTCCCCCTCTCTCTCCCCATTCTCTCCCCTCCCCCTTTCACCCCCCAGCTGTTCTTTGGGAACAGTGATAAGGACACCCCGGTGATGAACCAGCTGGCGGATCCAGTCCTGGCCCGGTACATCCGGGTCCTCCCTCAGAGCTGGAACGGCTCCCTGTGCATGAGGCTGGAGGTGCTCGGCTGCCCGGTGCCCGGTGAGCAACACGCACCAATGAACTACAACTCCCAGACAGTGAACTACAACTCCCAGACAGTGAACTACAACTCCCAGACAGTGAACTACAACTCCCAGACAGTCATGTGATGCCCTCTGGCCCAAAAATACTTTTTCTCTCAGACTCACACGAAGAAAGATTTGTCTTGGTCACACAAACAGTATATTACACACACACACACACACACACACACACACACACACACACACACACACACACACACACACACAGTAGTTATTATTATAACTATTATTATAACTATAACATATTGTTATTATATGTGCAGTAAAGGATAAATCAGTTGAGACATTTCTTTGTAGTAGACGAAAATGTCTTTTTTTATCTACAATAATGCACGTTCATGTAGTCTTATTCAGCGTTTTGGACATTGGGGCAGTCTCGTCATGGAAGAAAAGGTCGTTGACGAACGTATTTAGTCTCGTCTAACAAAATTAACACTAGTCTCTGGAGTTCCTGCTCTCCGATAACGCAGAGCCGATCATCAGGGTCATTTTAGACAACGCTACATGAATATTTGTCCTCTGTTTGTTACACAGATCCAGTGAACGTTCAGTACCAGCACAATGAAGTGAATCCGGTGGATTACTTGGAGTTCAGACATCACAGCTACTCGGAGATGGTCGAGGTGAGTATCTGCACACACAGCCGAAAACACACAGGAAGGTATCTGCACACACAGCCGAAAACACGCAAAGTAGTGATTATTTACATGGAGTCTGGTGGAGATATGCTGCTCTATACACGCTAAAAGTAGTGATTATTTACATGGAGTCTGGTGGAGATATGCTGCTCTATACACGCTAAAAGTAGTGATTATTAACATGGAGTCTGGTGGAGATATGCTGCTCTATACACACTAAAAGTAGTGATTATTAACATGGAGTCTGGTGGAGATATGCTGCTCTATACACGCTAAAAGTAGTGATTATTTACATGGAGTCTGGTGGAGATATGCTGCTCTATACACGCTAAAAGTAGTGATTATTTACATGGAGTCTGGTGGAGATATGCTGCTCTATACACACTAAAAGTAGTGATTATTAACATGGAGTCTGGTGGAGATATGCTGCTCTATACACACTAAAAGTAGTGATTATTTACATGGAGTCTGGTGGAGATATGCTGCTCTATACACGCTAAAAGTAGTGATTATTTACATGGAGTCTGGTGGAGATATGCTGCTCTATACACACTAAAAGTAGTGATTATTTACATGGAGTCTGGTGGAGATATGCTGCTCTATACACACTAAAAGTAGTGATTATTTACATGGAGTCTGGGCAGATATGCTTCTCTATACACACTAAAAGTAGTGATTATTTACATGGAGTCTGGTGGAGATATGCTGCTCTATACACGCTAAAAGTAGTGATTATTTACATGGAGTCTGGTGGAGATATGCTGCTCTATACACGCTAAAAGTAGTGATTATTTACATGGAGTCTGGTGGAGATATGGTGGAATTAAATATTTTACTGACTGTTTCTCCATCATCTCAGCTGATGAAGTCAGTGAATGCGGAGTGTCCCAACATCACCAACGTCTACAGCCTGGGCCGCAGCTCCAAGGGACTGGACATCATGGCCATGGTCATCTCTGGGAACCCCACAGAGCACGAAATAGGTGGGGAGGGGGTCACCCCACCGGACACAGGCAGTTACCCCCGTTGACCCGTTTTTAAGTTTCTACTCAGACAGCACAACAAGCACGTTAACCAACTTTTAGTTTTCTGGGTCAACATTTTAACTTAAAATCTCGTTGGAGAAATGTTGAGAAAGCTTCAAAACTTCAAAAACAACAAAATGTCTTTAAAAAATCGTCAAAGAACTTCATTTTTCTTTATTTAAATTTTTAAATTTTTAAATTTTTAAATTTAAAAAAATATTATTTCACTAAAGCTTGTAATATTTATTATTATTAAATAAGAGAATTCTGAGTTTATTTATTCATTTTTTTAAAGATTTTTTTTTACATTTTTGTCACTTTCTTCAGTCTTTTTATCTTTAAATGCTATAAAATTAAATAAAACTCAAAATTAAATGACAATAATGAACCGATTTAGTTATTTAACGTCAGACGGAAACATTATTTATTTTTTATAATTTGGTTGAAGGAAACCCAAATTTCTGATTTAAAAACCTTTTGAAGGACAACAGGAGGGTCAAATGTATTTTAATAAGTTTTTATTTTACTGTATTTATATATAGTATTACACTGTATAGTGTATTTATGTAGAGTATTACACTGTATAGTGTATTTATTGTATTTATACTCTAGTTTTATGGGTATTACGGCGGGTATGAGCTCTGTAATTTCCATTTTTATGGAGGAAATAAAGTGGAAATATATTTATTTTACCAAATTGGCAAAAAACATTAACACGTTTGGTTTAATACGACATTCTTCACAATATCATTGAATTCCACGTTTTATAAAATAATATTTTACAGCATTTGGAGAAAAAAATGTCTCCTCGGATTTTAATATTTAATAATTCCTGCTTTTTAACTCAATAAATAGGAGTAAAATCACATAAATGAGAAATTGGAGAAAAGAAAAACTGTTTAAAACCATTTAATAATTTCCGTATGAACTCTGATCAAAGTCGTCCTCGGATTTGAACTTTTTTAAGCTTTTTACCTCAAAACTTTGGTATAAAATCACATAAATGAGGTTTATTGACCCTGAATGTTGAGAAGTGTGTTTGAGGCGTGGCTGCGGAGACGGGGAGGGACGGTGAGGGACGGTGAGGAGACGGTGAGGAGACGGTGAGGAGACGGTGAGGAGACGGGGAGGAGACGGTGAGGGACGGTGAGGAGACGGTGAGGAGACGGTGAGGAGACGGTGAGGAGACGGGGAGGAGACGGGGAGGAGACGTTGAGGGACGGTGAGGAGACGGTGAGGGACGTTGAGGGACGGTGAGGGACGGTGAGGAGACGGTGAGGGACGGGGACGGTGAGGAGACGGTGAGGGACGTTGAGGGACGTTGAGGGACGGTGAGGAGACGGTGAGGGACGGGGAGGAGACGGTGAGGAGACGGTGAGGAGACGGGGAGGAGACGTTGAGGAGACGGTGAGGGACGTTGAGGGACGGTGAGGGACGGTGAGGAGACGGTGAGGGACGGGGAGGGACGGTGAGGAGACGGGAGGGACGGTGAGGGACGGTGAGGAGACGGTGAGGGACGTTGAGGGACGGTGAGGACGGTGAGGAGACGGTGAGGGACGGGAGGAGACGGTGAGAGACGGGGAGGAGACGTTGAGGGACGGTGAGGGACGTTGAGGGACGGTGAGGGACGGAGGAGACGGTGAGGGACGGTGAGGAGACGGTGAGGGACGTTGAGGGATGGTGAGGGACGGTGAGGAGACGGTGAGGAGACGGTGAGGGACGTTGAGGGACGGTGAGGGACGGTGAGGAGACGGTGAGGGACGTTGAGGGACGGTGAGGACGGTGAGGAGACGGTGAGGGACGGGGAGGAGACGGTGAGGGACGGTGAGGAGACGGTGAGGGACGTTGAGGGACGGTGAGGGACGGTGAGGAGACGGTGAGGGACGGGAGGAGACGGTGAGGAGACGGGGAGGAGACGTTGAGGACGGTGAGGACGTTGAGGGACGGTGAGGGACGGTGAGGAGACGGTGAGGGACGGGAGGAGACGGTGAGGAGACGGGGAGGAGACGTTGAGGGACGGTGAGGGACGTTGAGGACGGTGAGGGACGGTGAGGAGACGGTGAGGGACGGAGGAGACGGTGAGGGACGGTGAGAGACGTTGAGGGACGGTGAGGGACGGTGAGGGACGTTGAGGGACGGAGAGGAGACGTTGAGGGACGGTGAGGGACGTTGAGGGACGGTGAGGGACGGGGAGGGACGGTGAGGAGACGTTGAGGGACGGTGAGGAGACGGTGAGGGACGGTGAGGAGACGGTGAGGGACGGTGAGGAGACGTTGAGGGACGGTGAGGGACGTTGAGGGACGGTGAGGGACGGGGAGGGACGGTGAGGAGACGTTGAGGGACGGTGAGGGACGTTGAGGGACGGTGAGGGACGGTGAGGAGACGGTGAGGAGACGGTGAGGAGACGGTGAGGAGACGGGGAGGAGACGGGGAGGAGACGTTGAGGGACGGTGAGGAGACGGTGAGGGACGTTGAGGGACGGTGAGGGACGGTGAGGAGACGGTGAGGGACGGGACGGTGAGGAGACGGTGAGGGACGTTGAGGGACGTTGAGGGACGGTGAGGAGACGGTGAGGGACGGGAGGAGACGGTGAGGAGACGGTGAGGAGACGGGGAGGAGACGTTGAGGAGACGGTGAGGGACGTTGAGGGACGGTGAGGGACGGTGAGGAGACGGTGAGGGACGGGGAGGGACGGTGAGGAGACGGGGAGGGACGGTGAGGGACGGTGAGGAGACGGTGAGGGACGTTGAGGGACGGTGAGGGACGGGAGGAGACGGTGAGGGACGGGGAGGAGACGGTGAGGAGACGGGGAGGAGACGTTGAGGGACGGTGAGGGACGTTGAGGGACGTGTGAGGGACGGTGAGGAGACGGTGAGGGACGGTGAGGAGACGGTGAGGGACGTTGAGGATGGTGAGGGACGGTGAGGAGACGGTGAGGAGACGGGGAGGGACGGTGAGGGACGGTGAGGAGACGGTGAGGGACGGAGGGACGGTGAGGGACGGTGAGGAGACGGTGAGGGACGGGAGGAGACGTGAGGGACGGTGAGAGTGAGGACGCTGAGGGACGGAGGGACGGTGAGGAGACGGTGAGGGACGGAGGAGACGGTGAGGAGACGGGGAGGAGACGTTGAGGGACGGTGAGGGACGTTGAGGGACGGAGGGACGTGGAGGAGACGGTGAGGGACGGGGAGGAGACGGTGAGGAGACGGGGAGGAGACGTTGAGGGACGGTGAGGACGTTGAGGACGGTGAGGACGGAGAGACGGTGAGGGACGGTGAGGAGACGGTGAGGGACGTTGAGGGATGGTGAGGGACGGTGAGGAGACGGTGAGGAGACGGTGAGGACGTTGAGGGACGGTGAGGGACGGAGGAGACGGTGGAGTGACGTTGAGGGACGGTGAGGACGGTGAGAGGACGGGAGGGACGGGGAGGAGACGGTGAGGGACGGTGAGGAGACGGTGAGGGACGTTGAGGAGACGGTGAGGAGACGGTGAGGGACGGTGAGGAGACGTGAGGGACGGTGAGGACGTTGAGGGACGGTGAGGGACGGGAGGGACGGTGAGGAGACGTTGAGGGACGGTGAGGAGACGGTGAGGGACGGTGAGGAGACGTTGAGGGACGGTGAGGGACGGAGAGGAGACGTTGAGGGACGGGGGTGGAGGTTTTGGGACTGACCTGCAGCCGTCTGTCTCTGCAGGCGAGCCGGAGCTGCGCTTCACAGCCGGTCTCCATGGCAACGAGGCGGGCCGCGAGCTGCTGCTGCTCCTCATGCAGTACCTGTGTAAAGAGTTCAGGGACCGAACCCGAGGGTCCAGCGGCTGGTGGAGGGGTCCGCATCCACCTGGCCCTCGCTCAACCCCGACGGACACGTGGAGGCTTTCAGAGCGGTGGGGGTCACATGGGAGTCAACTGTCCTGTCCTCTAACCTCTGTCCTCTACCCTCTGTCCTCATTTCCTCTACCCTCTGTCCTCATGTCCTCTGTCCTTTGTCCTCATGTCCTCTACCCTCTGTCCTCTGTCCTCTAACCTCTGTCCTCTACCCTCTGTCCTCTACCCTCAGTCCTCATGTCCTCTGTCGTCACATGGAACTCAAATGTCCTCTGTCCTCATGTCCTCTGTCGTCATGTCCTCTGTCCTCTGTCGTGATGTAATCTACCCTCTGTCCTCTGTCCTCTACCCTCTGTCCTCTGTCCTCTACCCTCTGTCGTAATGTCCTCTCATGTCCTCTGTCCTCATGTCTTGTGTCCTTATGTCCTCTGTCCTCTGCAGGATCCGAGCTGAGTGGATGGACCACGGGACACTTCACCGCAGACGGCATCGACATCTTCCAGAACTTTCCCGACCTGAATCACTTCCTGTGGGACGCCGAGGACAAAGGCCTGGTCCCCAAACTCACCCCCAACCACCACGTCCCCATACCGGAGGACCTCGAGAACAACAGCTCGGTGAGGACCAGCTGCACCAATCACATCGCTGTATCTGATGTAGGTGGGCCAGAGGCCAGCTGGACCAATCACATCGCTGTATCTGATGTAGGCGGGCCAGAGGCCAGCTGGACCAATCACATCGCTGTATCTGATGTAGGCGGGCCAGAGGCCAGCTGGACCAATCACATCGCTGTATCTGATGTAGGCGGGCCAGAGGCCAGCTGGACCAATCACATCGCTGTATCTGATGTAGGCGGGCCAGAGGCCAGCTGGACCAATCACATCGCTGTATCTGATGTAGGTGGGCCAGAGGCCAGCTGGACCAATCACATCGCTGTATCTGATGTAGGCGGGCCAGAGGCCAGCTGGACCAATCACATCGCTGTATCTGATGTAGGCGGGCCAGAGGCCAGCTGGACCAATCACATCGCTGTATCTGATGTAGGCGCGGGCCAATCACATCGCTGTATCTGATGTAGGCGCGGGCCAATCACATCGCTGTATCTGATGTAGGCGCGGGCCAATCACATCGCTGTATCTGATGTAGGCGCGGGCCAGAGGCTGCACCAATCACATCGTTCTTATTTGTAATGACGCAATTTGGTACGCTTTGGATTTTTTCTTGGTCTCATCATCTCAGCTGGACTTGTAGGCCTTTATATTGTTGCTAGGTTACATCAGATGTGTTGCGTGCATACATCCACATTTGAGAAACACAGATTAAAAGGAACTTTAACCTTCAGATTGTAACTTATCTCCCAGCAGACATGGCTGGTTGTCAGCGTCTCTCTCTCCTCCGCTCAGCAGACACAAGGGGATTCATCGGCTTCCTGTTTTTGTTCCAGATCGCTGTGGAAACCAAGGCCATAATCTCCTGGATGAAGAGCTATCCTTTTGTGTTGGGTGCAAACTTCCAGGGCGGGGAGAGAATCGTAGCCTATCCTTATGACAGCTGTCGCCTCAACAAGCCTGCAGACAGCCAGAAACCCACAGCCGACAGAAGAGACAGTACGACTTTATCTCTCCTGTTCAGCTTTACACACATCACTACTTTTAGCGTGTATAGAGCAGCATATCTCCACCAGACTCCATGTAAATAATCACTACTTTTAGAGTGTATAGAGCAGCATATCTCCACCAGACTCCATGTAAATAATCACTACTTTTAGCGTGTATAGAGCAGCATATCTCCACCAGACTCCATGTAAATAATCACTACTTTTAGCGTGTATAGAGCAGCATATCTCCACCAGACTCCATGTAAATAATCACTACTTTTAGCGTGTATAGAGCAGCATATCTCCACCAGACTCCATGTAAATAATCACTACTTTTAGCGTGTATAGAGCAGCATATCTCCACCAGACTCCATGTAAATAATCACTACTTTTAGTGTGTATAGAGCAGCATATCTCCACCAGACTCCATGTAAATAGTCACTACTTTTAGTGTGTATAGAGCAGCATATCTCCACCAGACTCCATGTAAATAATCACTACTTTTAGTGTGTATAGAGCAGCATATCTCCACCAGACTCCATGTAAATAATCACTACTTTTAGTGTGTATAGAGCAGCATATCTCCACCAGACTCCATGTAAATTATCACTACTTTACTTAACATCTCTCCTGTAGGGTAACATTACAGTTTGTTTCTGCCTGTAACTACGATCTTTTCTTACAGGTATGAAGACGAAGGATTTGATGTGACGGAGTGGGGGAGGGGCTACCACGAAGAGCCAGAAGAAGAGCAGCAGGGCCATGGCTACGACCACGGCTACGAACAAAACCGTGGCTACGAAGACAACCGCGGCTACGAGCAAAACCGCGGCTACGACCACGGCTACGAGCAAAACCGCGGCTACGACCACGGCTACGAAGACAACCGTGGCTACGACCACGGCTACGACCACAGCTACAACCGCGGCTACGAACAAAACCGCGGCTACGAAGACAACCGCGTGTACGAAGACAACCGCGGCTACGACCACGGCTACGATGGTCACAACCAGGGTTACGGCCACCGAGAGGAGGAAGAGGACGATAGAGGAAGAAGCGGCGGTTACCAGTACGCTGAGCCGGAGGACGAGACGCGTGCGATCCCAGACGAGTCACTGTTCCGGTGGCTGGCGGTCTCCTACGCCTCCACACACCTGGCCATGTCGCACGGCTACCACGGCTCCTGCCACGGAGACGCCGCCGGCGGGCAGCACGGCATCGTGAACCGAGCTAAGTGGAAGCCGATCACAGGAAGTAAGTTCAGACCAGAAGCTAAAGCTTTTCAGCAGAGCCTTTAGCCTAGCATGAATAACGGCACATACCTACGCCGTAGGGCCCGTATCTCCACGTACCTACGCCGTAGGGCCCGTATCTCCAGGTACCTACGCCGTAGGACCAGTATCTCCAGGTACCTACGCCGTAGGGCCCGTATCTACACGAACCTACGCCGTAGGACCAGTATCTCCAGGTACCTACGCCGTAGGGCCAGTATCTCCAGGTACCTACGCCGTAGGGCCAGTATCTCCAGGTACCTACGCCGTAGGGCCAGTATCTCCAGGTACCTACGCCGTAGGGCCCGTATCTCCAGGTACCTACGCCGTAGGGCCAGTATCTCCAGGTGCCTATGCCGTAGGGCCAGTATCTCCAGATACCTACGCCGTAGGGCCCGTATCTCCAGGTACCTATGCCGTAGGGCCCGTATCTACACGTACCTACGCCGTAGGGCCCGTATCTCCAGGTACCTACGCCGTAGGGCCCGTATCTCCAGGTACCTACGCCGTAGGGCTAGTATCTCCAGATACCTACGCCGTAGGGCCCGTATCTCCAGGTACCTACGCCGTAGGGCCAGTATCTCCAGGTACCTACGCCGTAGGGCCCGTATCTCCACATACCTACACCGTAGGGCCCGTATCTCCAGGTACCTACGCCGTAGGGCCAGTATCTTCAGGTACCTACGCCGTAGGGCCCGTATCTACACGTACCTACGCCGTAGGGCCCGTATCTCCAGGTACCTACGCCGTAGGGCCCGTATCTACACATACCTACGCCGTAAGGCCCGTATCTCTAGGTACCTACGCCGTAGGGCCCGTATCTCCAGGTACCTACGCCGTAGGGCCAGTATCTCCAGGTACCTACGCCGTAGGACCAGTATCTCCAGGTACCTACGCCGTAGGGCCAGTATCTCCAGGTACCTACGCCGTAGGGCCAGTATCTCCAGGTACCTACGCCGTAGGGCCAGTATCTCCAGGTACCTACGCCATAGGACCAGTATCTCCAGGTACCTACGCCATAGGGTCAGTATCATAGGGCCAGTATCTCCAGGTACCTACGCCATAGGGCCCGTATCTCCAGGTACCTACGCCATAGGGCCCGTATCTCCAGGTACCTACGCCATAGGGCCCGTATCTCCAGGTACCTACGCCGTAGGGCCCGTATCTCCAGGTACCTACGCCGTAGGGCCCGTATCTACACGTACCTACGCCATAGGGCCCGTATCTCCAGGTACCTACGCCGTAGGGCCCGTATCTCCAGGTACCTACGCCGTAGGGCCAGTATCTCCAGGTACCTACGCCAGGGCCCGTATCTCCAGGTACCTACGCCGTAGGGCCCGTATCTACACATACCTACGCCATAGGGCCCGTATCTCTAGGTACCTACGCCGTAGGGCCCGTATCTCCAGGTACCTACGCCGTAGGGCCAGTATCTCCAGGTACCTACGCCGTAGGACCAGTATCTCCAGGTACCTACGCCGTAGGGCCAGTATCTCCAGGTACCTACGCCGTAGGGCCAGTATCTCCAGGTACCTACGCCGTAGGGCCAGTATCTCCAGGTACCTACGCCATAGGGTCAGTATCATAGGGCCAGTATCTCCAGGTACCTACGCCATAGGGCCCGTATCTCCAGGTACCTACGCCGTAGGGCCCGTATCTCCAGGTACCTACGCCGTAGGGCCAGTATCTCCAGGTACCTACGCCGTAGGGCCCGTATCTCCAGGTACCTACGCCATAGGGTCAGTATCATAGGGCCAGTATCTCCAGGTACCTACGCCATAGGGCCCGTATCTCCAGGTACCTACGCCGTAGGCCCGTATCTCCAGGTACCTACGCCGTAGGGCCAGTATCTCCAGGTACCTACGCCGTAGGGCCCGTATCTCCAGGTACCTACGCCGTAGGGCCAGTATCTCCAGGTACCTACGCCAGGGCCCGTATCTCCAGGTACCTACGCCGTAGGGCCCTATACCTATGTAGGTACCAGTGGTGTTGATTTAATAATACAGAAGCATAAATTGGCATTGAGGCATCTGTGCAGATGTTTCTGTGCAGTTCAACCATCTTTTCCAGCAGTTTTACAGCACACCCTGGTGGAGAATATGAGCAGTTCAGGATCTTAACCCTTGTATTGTCCTTCGTGTCTCTGGGACCTGCGTTCCAGACGCGTTCGAGTGCAGGACGGGTCTTGGGACCCGAAGGACAACCAG
>JABXJD010000323.1:442500-445000 GCA_013375575.1 Percina caprodes | reverse complement strand
CTTCTTTTTTAAAGATTATTTTTGGGGCATTTTAGGCTTTTATCACAAAAGAAAACTTTTTTTTCTCCCCCATTTCTTTTGGAGACCCGGATGCAGGTGATCTTACCCCACTTCTGCTGCGCCCTCTCGGACAGTAGAGGCCGCATCTGCATGAGTCGTGTCGCGTAGATGTGAGCGTACTGGCGGCTGAAGCTCCGCTCCCCGACCACGTAGCGCTCGGAGCACGGACTGTAGGCCGGCGACACCCGCTCAAACACCGGGCCCTGGTCCTCCGAGGCCGGGCGGCACAGCAGAGAGGAGCCCGGCTTCCCGGCGCTCATGTCGGAGAACATGACGGTCCTGAACCGGAGACAGTGGAGAGGTTTTAAAGCGCAGACAGACTCAGATTATTATTCTAAGTGTGTGACAACATTATGGGATGGATCCCTACAGAGATAGACCTTTTAGTTAAAGAGGAAGATCCTTTTAGTTTAACATGAAACAGAAATCACCATCACCAAACCCACCAGACTCCATGTAAATAATCACTACTTTTAGCGTGTATAGAGCAGCATATCTCCACCAGACTCCATGTAAATAATCACTACTTTTAGCGTGTATAGAGCAGCATATCTCCACCAGACTCCATGTAAATAATCACTACTTTTAGCGTGTATAGAGCAGCATATCTCCACCAGACTCCATGTAAATAATCACTACTTTTAGCGTGTATAGAGCAGCATATCTCCACCAGACTCCATGTAAATAATCACTACTTTTAGCGTGTATAGAGCAGCATATCTCCACCAGACTCCATGTAAATAATCACTACTTTTAGCGTGTATAGAGCAGCATATCTCCACCAGACTCCATGTAAATAATCAGTACTTTTAGTGTGTATAGAGCAGCATATCTCCACCAGACTCCATGTAAATAATCACTACTTTTAGTGTGTATAGAGCAGCATATCTCCACCAGACTCCATGTTAATAATCACTACTTTTAGCATGTATAGAGCAGCATATCTCCACATGTAAATGGGTGAATTAAGAGTTTATTCCAACCAGACCAGAGTGGTGATTGTTGAACAGTGGAAAGATGAACCAAGACGGCTTTTGGTAGTTTTATTTAGTTTCTGTCCACTTTGAATGAAGTGTGTTTTACGATGATAAAAGTAGTGATTATTAACATGGAGTCTGGTGGGTTTGGTGATGGTGATTTCTGTTTCATGTTAAACTAAAAGGATCTTCCTCTTTAACTAAAAGGTCTATCTCTGTAGGGATCCATCCCATAATGTTGTCAGTAGATATTAGTAGAAACGTATCATTGTTACATACAACTCGTGTTTTGGCGCATGCGTTAATGACGTGACTGTCCGAGGCTGAAAATACCGCCGATGTGAAGATTTACTGATCTTACCTTCAGAGGGAAAGTCCAGATATTAAACCAGATATTAAACCAGATATTAAACCAGATATTAAGTTATATATCCGGATGTCAGCGGTTCCGTTGTCAACACACCGAGCAGAAGAAACTGTTCCCGCGAAAACGTCACAGTTTGTGGTGCATTTAAGTGCTCCTCCCAGTGTGGGAAACGACAGAACGCTGCAAAGAAAAGAAAACAGGAAAAAATAAAATACAAAAATTATACATAAAACTTTATTTTAATATTGTGTGAGTGAGTGTGTGTTATTGTGTGTGTGTTTTTTTGAGAGTGTGTGTATGTGTTATTGTGTGTGTGTGTGTGTTTTTGTGAGTGTGTGTGTGTGTGTTATTGTGTGTGTGTGTGTTATTGTGTGTTATTGTGTGTGTGTTATTGAGAGTGTGTGTGTGTGTGTTATTGTGTGTGTGTGTTTTTGTGAGTGTGTGTGTGTTTTTGTGAGTGTGTGTGTGTTATTGAGAGTGTGTGTGTGTTATTGTGTGTGTGTGTGTTATTGAGAGTGTGTGTGTGTGTGTGTGTGTGTGTTATTGAGAGTGTTATTGTGTGTGTGTGTGTGTGTGTGTGTGTGTGTGTGTGTGTGTGTGTGTGTGTGTGTGTGTGTGTGTATAAAAACACTTGTTTTGGGAATTGTCCCAGTTGGAAGCTCACTTTTCCTATTATTCCTGCACCACCTGAAAGCAACGTGTGAACGCTTATTCTCGCGAGAAAACCGCCAGCAACCATAAACATGTATATATAAATATATTTTAGATATATTTTCTGTATATATATGTTTTTTCCTCTCGGCCCATAGACATATAAAGAGTATATAGTTAGTTATAGTTAGTTAATTATAATAGTTATATGTCCGGTTTCGTCACCCATTCATATTTCACCGAGTCGCGCTGAAGTGACGTCACAATAGCGTCGCGGCAGCAGCACGCACGCACGCACGCAGCGTCGCCGCCATTTTCCCGTCTCCCCGCACGCAGAGCTTCTTTGTGCGCCACTTTCCGCGTTGTTCTCGCCCAGCGCTCCGCGATTTATCAACGTAGAAACACCCGAGACCATGCAGGGAAACCGGGCCCAGCAGAACCACGG
>JABXJD010000323.1:427500-432500 GCA_013375575.1 Percina caprodes | reverse complement strand
CTATGACTTTTTTGACTTTTTGACATACTATACTATGACTTTTTTGACTTTTTAACATACTATACTATGACTTTTTATAACTTTTTAACATACTATACTATGACTTTTTGTGACTTTTTGACATACTGTACTATGACTTTTTGTGACTTTTTGACATACTGTACTATGACTTTTTTGACTTTTTGACATACTATACTATGACTTTTTATGACTTTTTGACATACTATACTATGACTTTTTATGACTTTTTGACATACTATACTATGACTTTTTATGACTTTTTGACATACTATACTATGACTTTTTTGACTTTTTGACATACTATACTATGACTTTTTATGACTTTTTGACATACTATACTATGACTTTTTCGACTTTTCGACATATTATACTATGACTTTTTGTGACTTTTTGACATACTATACTATGACTTTTTCGACTTTTTCGACATACTATACTATGACTTTTTTGACTTTTTCGACATACTATACTATGACTTTTTTGACTTTTCGACATACTATACTATGATGTTTTATGACTTTTTGACATTCTATTCTATGACTTTTTCGACTTTTTCGACATACTATACTATGACTTTGTTGACTTTTCGACATACTATACTATGACTTTTTCGACTTTTTCGACAGACTATACTATGACTTTTTTGACTTTTCGACATACTATACTATGACTTTTTTGACTTTTCGACAGACTATACTATGACTTTTTTGACTTTTCGACATACTATACTATGACTTTTTTGACTTTTCAACGTACTATACTATGACTTTTGACTTTTTGACATACTATACTATGATGTTTTATGACTTTTTGACATTCTATACTATGACTTTTTTGACTTTTCGACATACTACACTTTGACTTTTTTGACTTTTCGACATACTATACTATGACTTTTGACTTTTTGACATACTATACTATGACTTTTTATGATTTTTTGACATATTATTCTATGACTTTTTATGGCCTTTTGACATACTATACTATGACTTTTTATGAGTTTTTGACATATTATTCTATGACTTTTTATGACCTTTTGACATACTATACTGTGACATTTTTTGACTTTTTGACATACTATACTATGACTTTTTCTGACTTTTTGACATACTATACTATGACTTTTTTGACTTTTTGACATACTATACTATGACTTTTTATGACTTTTTGACATACTATACTATGACTTTTTCGACTTTTCGACATATTATACTATGACTTTTTGTGACTTTTTGACATACTATACTATGACTTTTTCGACTTTTTTGACATACTATATGACTTTTTCGACTTTTTGACATACTATACTATGACTTTTTCGACTTTTTCGACATACTATACTATGACTTTTTCGACTTTTTCGACATACTATACTATGACTTTTTTGACTTTTCGACATACTATACTATGACTTTTTTGACTTTTCGACATACTATACTATGACTTTTTCAACTTTTCAACGTACTATACTATGACTTTTGACTTTTTGACATACTATACTATGATGTTTTATGACTTTTTGACATTCTATACTTTGACTTTTTTGACTTTTCGACATACTGCACTTTGACTTTTTGTGACTTTTTGACATACTATACTATGACTTTTTCGACTTTTCGACATACTATACTATGACTTTTGACTTTTTGACATACTATACTATGATGTTTTATGACTTTTTGACATTCTATACTATGACTTTTTCAACTTTTCAACGTACTATACTATGACTTTTGACTTTTTGACATACTATACTATGATGTTTTATGACTTTTTGACATTCTATACTATGACTTTTTCGACTTTTCGACATACTATACTATGACTTTTGACTTTTTGACATACTATACTATGACTTTTTATGAGTTTTTGACATATTCTATGACTTTTTATGACCTTTTGACATACTATACTATGACTTTTTTTGACTTTTCGACATACTATACTATGACATGTTTTGACTTTTTGACATACTTACTATGACTTTTTCGACTTTTCGACATACTATATGACTTTTTAACTTTTAACTATTTTAGATACGTTTTTTTTACTCCACAGAACAGAAAATACTTTCTGTACACGGCCGTGAAATGAGCTTCCTTTTTTCATGAATCAGTCGTGTGAATGCTATCTGAACCAAGCCCTGTGTGAAAAGCTTCAGAATATAGAGAGGAATAATAGTGGAAGGTTTGGAGTATGTGAGCACTGATGACGAGTGGGACAACAACAGCTTTAAAGATGTTAATGGTTTTTGTAGTTTGGTTTTAGAAAAGATTTCATATGGAAGTTAGGATCTATAAAAAAAAAATATTTTGTGTTACAGAAAAACACTTAGAAAAAATACTAAAAGTATCATATCAGTTTTTGCTATGACTTTATATATATATATATATATATATATATATATATATATATATATATATATATATACTGGAGGACATGATCCAGACAACTTACAGAAAAAGTTCAAGTTTCAACGTTGTGCATTAAATGTTTTTCATTTCATAAGAATAAATTGTTTTCATTGGTCATTCTTTATTCTTTAGTAAGACATAAAAGTTATAACACAGTTATTACACTGCACACAGTTCTAACACACAGTTATTACACTACACAAAGTTATAACACACTTATTACACTACACAAAGTTATAACACAGTTATTACACAATACAAAGTTATAACAGTAATACAGTTATTACACAATACAAAGTTAAAACACACAGTTATAACACTATACGAAGTTATAACACAGTACTTAAGCAGTCAGTACATTATACAGTTATCCGTTATCAGTTAACCGGCCCGTCAGACACCGCCTACCTAGAGCCTGGGTCTGGGTCTGGGTCTGGGTCTGGGTCTGTCCTAGGTTTCTGCCTAAAAGGAAGTTTTTCCTCGCCACTGTCCCACTGTTGCTTCTCTGGAGGAAACTACTAGAACTGTTGGGTCCTTGTAAATTATGGAGTGTGGTCTAGACCTGCTCTATCTGGTCTAGACCTGCTCTATCTGGTCTAGACCTACTCTATCTGGTCTAGACCTACTCTATCTGGTCTAGACCTGCTCTATCTGTAAAGTGTCTCGAGATAACTCTTGTTATGAATTGATACTATGAATAAATTTGAATTTAATTGAATTATTACATTATACAAAGTTAAGTTATTACACTGCACACAGTATTACACATTTATTACACACAGTTATTACACAAAGGTATTACATTCCTCCACCTAGTCCTGGGTATTCCCCGAGAAGAAAAAGTCATAAAAAGTTAAAAAGTCATAGCATAGTATGTCAAAAAGTTTAAAAAAGTCATAGTATAGTATGTCAAAAAGTTAAAAAAAAGTCATAGTATGGTATGTCAAAAAGTTATAAACAGTCATAGTATAGTATGTCAAAAAGTAAAAAAAAAAAGTCATAGTATAGTATGTCAAAACTCATAAAAAGTAATAGTATAGTATGTCAAAATTTTTTTTTAAAAAGTCATAGTATAGTATGTCAAAAAGACATAAAAAGTCATAGTATAGTATGTCAAAAACTCATAAAATGTCATAGTATAGTATGTCAAAAAGTTTAAAAAAAGTCATAGTATAGTATGTCAAAAAGTAAAAAAAAAAAAGTCATAGTATAGTATGTCAAAACTCATAAAAAGTCATAGTATAGTATGTCAAAAAGTTATAAAAAGTCATAGTATGTCAAAAACTCATAAAAAGTCATAATATAGTATGTCAAAAAGTTAAAAAAAAGTCACAGTATAGTATGTCAAAATTTTTAAAAAAAAGTCATAGTATAGTATGTCAACAAGACATAAAAAGTCATAGTATAGTATGTCAACAAGACATAAAAAGTCATAGTATAGTATGTCAACAAGACATAAAAAGTCATAGTATAGTATGTCAAAAAGTTTAAAAAAAAGTCATAGTATAGTATGTCAACAAGACATAAAAAGTCATAGTATAGTATGTCAACAAGACATAAAAAGTCATAGTATAGTATGTCAACAAGACATAAAAAGTCATAGTATAGTATGTCCAAAAGTATAAAAAAAAGTCATAGTATAGTATGTCAACAAGACATAAAAAGTCATAGTATAGTATGTCCAAAAGTATAAAAAGTCATAGTATAGTATGTCAAACTGTCCAAGTCTCCTCTGTAAAAACCTTTGATTAATATAAAAATTAATGAATTGTATGTCAACAAAATGAACAAAGAATTTTATTGACTTGCTGTTCCAAATGTGTGCGTGTTGTTGTGACTTATCGGTGAACACAACCCGAGCGTATCTCCCCGGGGTTCCTGGTCCTCGTCCCATCTCGGTTATCTCATCCCGGTGCACCTTGGCCCTGAGAGGCGGGATTAGGGAGCCCTGGCCTTGACACGGCAGATTAGATAATACTTTATTCATCCCACAGCGGGGAAATTCTCAATTTGCAATGAGCAGAGGGTACACTGAATGTAAAGAGGCGTCAAATAAAGGTAATGTAAGGTGCGGTTCCCATTGTACAAAAAACAATATTGCAGTGTAAAAAAACAAAAATACATTAAGAAATGAGGGAGGCGCGCAGTACCCCACCATCATACATTATGCAGTCGAGATTCCTACATTTGGGGAATTGGCCGAGGTCAGCTCAGCCGGAGATGGCCTCGCCCGTCTGGGTCATGGTATCTCCTGCCAGGTAAGTATGATAATAACATACTGTAATTACTATGATGATCTGATATGGAAGGTGGGACCCAGGAACGCATGTTGGCTTCAGGCTGCCTAGACACTTTTATAATGAAGTGTTCATAGTATAGTATGTAAAAAAGTCACAAAAAGTCATAGTATAGTATGTCAAAAAGTTATAAAAAGTCATAGTATAGTATGTCAAAAATTCATAAAAAGTCATAGTATAGTATAAATAATGTAGTATTAATATAATTAATTAATGATTAAAGTTTTCGTACATATCGCTGTTAACAGTAAAGCTTTGCAATTGATTT
>JABXJD010000323.1:417500-422500 GCA_013375575.1 Percina caprodes | reverse complement strand
TCGCCACGTGCACTGCATCAACACGTGCAGCCCCAACCAGAGCCAGACAGTCAAAGTTACAAAACTCGCCAACGTCACGAATGAGGTCACCAACGTGACGAGGAGGCCGTGGTGGCCTACCAGGCGTTCATGACCACGTCCTTTGCAGACACCGCCTTCCAGTCCTGTAGGAATGTGCGAATCCCGCCACGGGGCTTCGCCATCGCCACAATGTGTGGCCGGTGCGGCGCCAAGCTGTGCACGCCACAGCACTGGTACGACTTCCAGGGCGACTCCAGCAACGGCCTGGCGCCGCTGGACATCGACTTCCAGCTGGTGAAAGATGGCGACTCTCAGGGACTACCGCCGGGCGTGGTTCCCTACAATGGGCGCGCCCTGAGGTGCAACGAGACAACGCCGTCCGGCGGCGAGGTCTGCTCCTGCCAGGACTGCCAGGAGTCGTGTCCCAAGATGCCACCGCCAGAGCTGCCGCCGGGCCGTTCAGACTCCTGGGAACCAACGGGTTCCTGGTGATCTCCACGATCCTCCTGTGTGTCCTGATGCTCGCCTTCCTCCTCTACCTCGTCGTGTCGTTCTTTGTGAGGTCTCAGAGAAGAAAGGATGAAGATAAAGGGAAGGGAAAGGGGAAAGGCAAAGACCAGAACAGTAACGACGTGACCCAGCGGCTCATCGACCCGTCGGAGGTGTCGTGTGCCGAGAGGAACAGCATGGCGGCCCAGGCCAACCTGAGTTCAGGGTTTCGCCGCTGGGGCACCCTCATGGCGTCGTACCCGCTCACGGTGAGTCTCCCAATGCCTTCAATCAAAATGGTGGAATATGAATATGTATTTATTTAATGGAGTCCACTGTGGTTACACCACTCTGGCTTTTCCTGCCCATTTTGACACTTTCGCTGCGTTTTGCTGAATTTTTGATGCTTTTTACGCCACTCAGGTCACTTTGTTACCATTTTCCCGCCAATGTTTTTATTCCCGCCAATGTTTACTTTTCCCGCCATTTTTAGTGATTTATAAATGTTGTTTACTTTTTTGTTGCTTTTTGCCGCTTTACAAAACTTTTTTTCATGCTTTTCCCGCCCATTTTGACACTTTTGGCTCCACTGAGGTCACTTTTTTGACACTTTTCCAGCCATTTTTTGTGATTTCTTTATTTGTTTTTGTGATTTTTGTTGCGTTATGCAACTTTACAAAAAGTTTTGGTCTCTTTTCCCAACGCTTTTGGACACATTTTGTGATGTTATTGTTGCTTTTCCCGCCCATTTTGACACTTTTGGCTCGTTTTATTGAATTTCTGACGCTTTTTAATCACTTTTTTTACCTTTTTCCCGCCATTTATTGTAATTTACAAATTTTGTTTACTTTTCCACCATTTTTGTTGCATTTTGCTTTACAAAAAACACGTTTCCGACGCTCTCTGACACATTTTGTGATGTTATTGTACATTTTTCCAACATTTTGGTCCCTTTTAGTAATGTTTGGAGCTTTAGTCCCTTTTTCCAATATTTTTTAGATATTTTTATGCTTTTGTTAACATTATTGTTATTATTATCACCCAGGTTGTTTTTTTTAACATTTTGATTGCCTTTGTTGACGTTTTTTTTAATTGATGTCTTCATGACAGCGTGTCTCTTATTATTTTATCTTCATGTTCTCCTGTTGTCGGCTGTAATGCTTCGGCTTTTTGTCACTTTCAGACGCTTATTATTAAGCTTTAGAGGCTTTATTTTCCAAGATTTTAAATTTTTTGACACTTGGGTTTGTTGTTTTTTTTCCCGACATTTTGGTCCCTTTTTGAAGTTTTTGGCGCTTTAGTCCCTTCTTCACGCGTTTGCCTTTGTTTTAGTTGCTTTTCATTTTGATTCATGTCCCTTTAGGTTCTCCTGGTGTCGGCGGCCGTCGTCGTCGTCTTCGCCGCCGGCCTGAAGTCCATCGAGCTGACCACGGACCCGGTGGACTTGTGGTCGGCGGCCAACAGCCGCGCCCGCCAGGAGAAAGACTTCCACGACTCGCACTTCGGCCCGTTCTTCAGGACCAATCAGCTGATCCTGACGGCGCCGGGCCGGCAGGGCCACGTCTACAACTCGCTGCTGTTCGGACCGCACAACTTCAGCGGGCTCGTCTCCAAAGATCTCATCATCGAGCTGCTGGAGCTGCAGACGCGGATCCGGGTAAACCATCCAATCACGTTCATCCGTTCATCAGATTAGCTCTGACATCACAGACCCACGACGGACCTCGGATCCACGATCCTGTCTTCACTTTGGGTTGTTTCTCTGGAGGGTTAGGCACAGAGGAAAGGAAGAGAGAGAGGAAGAGAGAGGAAGAGGAGAAGAGAAGATAGAGGAAGAGGAGAGAGAGGAAGAGGAGAGAGAGAGGAAGAGGAAGAGGAGAAGAGAAGAGAAGAGAGAGGAAGAGGAGAGAGAGAGAGAGAGGAAGAGGAGAACAGAGAGAGGAAGAGGAGAAGAGGAGAGAGAGGAAGAGGAGAGAGAGAGAGGAAAAGAAGAGAGGAAGAGGAGAGAGAGTGAGGAAGAGGAAAGAGGAAGTGAGGAAGAGGAGAGAGGACATGAGGAAGAGGAGAGAGAGGAAGTGAGGAAGAGGAGAAAGGAAGTGAGGAAGTGGAGAGAGGAAGTGAGGAAGAGGAGAGAGAGGAAGTGAGGAAGAGAAGAGAGAGGAAGTGAGGAAGAGGAGAGAGAGGAAGTGAGGAAGAGGAGAGAGGAAGTACATTCTTTAGGAATATTAGCGCTAGCAGCTTTGCTTCATTGCCGTTTCCTTCCCAGGACATTGCGTTCTGGTCTGAGGACCTGAACCGCACGGCGAGTCTGAAGGACGTGTGCTTCGCCCCCCTGAACCCGTCCAGACCCTCCGTGGCGGACTGCGCGGTCAACAGCCTGCCGCAGTACTTCCAGAACAGTCTGTACAACATCAACGACAAGAAGAACGTGACGCAGCTGGGCGTGACCGCCGAGGTGGACTGGAGGGACCACCTGATCTACTGCCTCAAGTAAGCGTCCAAAACCAGACCACGTTCCAACAAAGGCACCGGTACCGCCAGACCACGTTCTAGCATAGGCGCGGGGACTGCGGGCTAAACCGCCAGACCACCAGAGCGCCAAACCTCCAGACCACATTCTAGCATAGGTGCTGGTACTGTAGGCTCGAGCACCAGACCACCAGACCGCCAGACCGCATTCTAGCATAGGTGCCGTTACCATGGGCTCAACCGCCATACCACCAGACCTCCAGACCACCACATTGGCAGACCGCATTCTTGCATAGGCAGCGGTACCACAGGCTCAAGCGCCAGACTGCCAGACCACCAGACCATCATATTGCCAGACTGCGTTCTAGCATAGGAACCGGAACCGTGAGCTTGACCACCAGACCGCCAGACCGCCAGACCAAAGCAACAATAACATCACTAAATGTGTCAGAAAGCGTCGTGAAAAGAAACAAAAAACGTTTTGTAAAGCGGCAAAACGCAACAAAATGGCGGGAAAGAGACCCGATCGGCGTCAAAAGCGTCACAACATCAACAGAAACGCGCCGGAAGTGTCAAAATGTCGGAAAAGGCGACAATAACATCACAAAATGTGTCAAGTAAAGTTTTTGTAAAGCGGCAAAACGCGACAAAAAATCCCCAAAACAGATTAATAAATCACTAAAAATGGCGGGAAAATATTTATTTATTATTAACTTAACCATTTAATTTAATTACAGTGCAATATTTAATACATAACTACATTATATATATATATATATATATATATCTCAAAAGTCCTGAGTATTAAATATTGCACTGTAATTAAATTATATATATATAATACTAACCCTTTATCTCTCTTACTATTTTGTATAGTATTTAACACGCTGCTATTTAACAAGTTGTCCCCCTTAGAGATCCTGGAGGGTCTGATGTCCTCGTAGGTGCATGTCCACTGTGAGAGACATCATCTAAAAACATCCAGACATCACAATGGAGGATTTAACTATTTATTTGTATGATACAGCTGCAGATACACACACACACACACACACACACACACACACACACACACACACACACACACACACACACACACACACACACACACACACACACACACACACACACACACACACACACACACACACACACACACACACACACACACACACACACACACACACACACACACAGCAGAAGGGATTTTGGCCCACTCCTCCACACAGATCTTCTCTAGACCAGTCAGGTTTCTGGGCTGTCGCTGAGAAACACAGAGTTTGAGCTCCCTCCAAAGATTCTCTATTGGGTTTAGGTCTGGAGACCGGCTAGACCAGAAGTCCGAGGTGAGATCCTGCATGGAGCCCCAGTCCGAGGGAGGTTGACAGTCATGTTTAGCTTCTTCCATTTTCTAATGATTGCTCCAAGAGTGGTCCTTTTCTCCCCGAGCTGCTTGGACATGTCCCCGTAGCCCTGTCTCACCGAGCTGCTTGGACATGTCCCCGTAGCCCTTTCTCACCGAGCTGCTTGGACATGTCCCCGTAGCCCTGTCTCACCGAGCTGCTTGGACATGTCCCCGTAGCCCTGTCTTACCGAGCTGCTTGGACATGTCCCCGTAGCCCTGTCCAGCCTTGTGGAGGTCTCTAGTGTCTGGACAGCTCTTTGGTCTTGGCCATGTTAGTAGTTGGATTCTTACTGATTGGATGGGGGACAGGTGTCTTTATGCAGCTAACGACCTCAAACAGGTGCATCTAATTTAGGATAATAAATGGAGTGGGGGGGGACATTTTGAAGGCAGACTAACAGGTCTTTGAGGGTCAGAATTCTAGCTGATAGACAGCTGTTCAAATACTTATTTGCAGCTGTATCATACAAATAAAGAGTTAAATCCTCCATTGTGATTTCTGGATGTTTTTAGATGATGTCTCTCACAGTGGACATGCACCTACGAGGACATCAGACCCTCCAGGATCTCTAAGGGGGACAACTTGTTAAATAGCAGCGTGTTAAATACTTATTTT
>JABXJD010000323.1:405000-412500 GCA_013375575.1 Percina caprodes | reverse complement strand
TTTCTTGGTCGCTTTCTTCTTTCTTTCTTTACGTTTTTGAGGCTTTGGCAAACCTAGTTTTTACCACTAGTTTAACCCAAACCAAAACCTTTTTTCTCTACCTGTCACCCCCCCCCCCCAGGCGCCCTGTCCACCATGCCAGCAGTGCGGTCCTTTGCTCTCTACGCCGCTCTGGCCGTGCTCATGGACTTCATCCTGCAGATGACGGCCTTTGTGGCACTGCTGTCGCTGGACGCCCGTCGCCAAGACAACAACCGCTGCGAACTGGTCTGCTGCGTCACTGTGTCGACCCGGCGGTCCAACAAGCCAAACGAGGGCTTCCTGATGCCCCTCATGAGAAAATACTACACCCCCGTTCTGCTGCACAGTTACACCAGGATCATAGTGGTAAAGATACAACATGAGACCGTTATTCCACATCTGCTGTATTTTAAAATCTACAGTATGTTTCAACCTGGACCCTATTTCCCCATGTTTATGCATCTAAGTGACTGATATTAAGATTATGGGATGGATCCCTACAGAGATAGACCTTTTAGTTAAAACTTAAGATCCTTTTAGTTTAACATGAAACAGAAATCACCATCACCAAACCCACCAGACTCCATGTAAATAATCACTACTTTTAGCGTGTATAGAGCAGCATATCTCCACCAGACTCCATGTAAATAATCACTACTTTTAGCGTGTATAGAGCAGCATATCTCCACCAGACTCCATGTAAATAATCACTACTTTTAGCGTGTATAGAGCAGCATATCTCCACCGGACTCCATGTAAATAATCACTACTTTTAGTGTGTATAGAGCAGCATATCTCCACCGGACTCCATGTAAATAATCACTACTTTTAGCGTGTATAGAGCAGCATATCTCCACCAGACTCCATGTTAATAATCACTACTTTTAGTGTGTATAGAGCAGCATATCTCCACCAGACTCCATGTAAATAATCACTACTTTTAGCGTGTATAGAGCAGCATATCTCCACCAGACTCCATGTAAATAATCACTACTTTTAGTGTGTATAGAGCAGCATATCTCCACCAGACTCCATGTAAATAATCACTACTTTTAGTGTGTATAGAGCAGCATATCTCCACCAGACTCCATGTAAATAATCACTACTTTTAGTGTGTATAGAGCAGCATATCTCCACCAGACTCCATGTAAATAATCACTACTTTTAGTGTGTATAGAGCAGCATATCTCCACCAGACTCCATGTAAATAATCACTACTTTTAGTGTGTATAGAGCAGCATATCTCCACCAGACTCCATGTAAATAATCACTACTTTTAGTGTGTATAGAGCAGCATATCTCCACCAGACTCCATGTAAATAATCACTACTTTTAGCGTGTATAGAGCCCTCTAACTGGATATCTGTTTCTTCTTCTTCTCTTTAGATGGTGGTTTTCATCTTCATGCTGTGTGGGTCCCTGTTCCTGATGTTTAACGTGACCGTGGGTCTGGATCAGGAGCTGGCGATGCCTCAGGTCAGACATACTTTAAATACATTTTTGGCACTTTTTTTAAATGCTTCATGTTTTGCTTTCATGTTTTTGACACTTTTGGTTGCTATTTTTGTTGTTTTGCATCCGTTTTGGATGTTTTTGTCCCTTTTTAACCCTTGTGTTTCTTCCCGCCGACCTGATCTGAAATCTTTTTTTTTCTGAGTCAAAATTTGAATGAAAAAATGAAAACCCTTTCATGAAGGTTATTGTTGTCTTTTTCGACCCTTTTGTGTCTTTCACCCGATAATTTTATCACTTTTTCAACGTTTGTCGACTTTTTCTGACCCTTTTGAAGTTTCCGTGGGTTTTTCCCCAAATTTTGAAAGCTTTTTTTTTTTACATTTCAATGTCACTTTTTTCACATTTTTGTCACTTTTATTGTAATTTCTCTCTTTTTTTACACTTTTTTTTAAAGTTCTTTTACCAATTGTTTTTTTCTCCAAATGCTATAAAATGGACCAAAAACAGCCAAATATAAAGAAAGTAGTGACCTGATTATTAATGTAACGTGTGAGGAGCGTTGTTGGGAACCATCCATGTTACTTTTTTGGAAGATTTTTTTTAAGAAACCCAAATTTGAGATATCTTTTTTTAGAAAGGAGTCAGATTAGACCCGAGGCCACCAGGAGGGTTAAAACCTTTTTGTTCTCTTTTCGGTGCAGGGCTCCTACATGTTGGACTATTTCCAGTATCTCTACAAATACTTTGAAGTGGGAGTCCCTGTTTATTTTGTAACCAAAAGAGGCTTCAACTTCACCACCGTGGACGGCATGAACGCAGTGTGCTCCAGCACGGGCTGCGATCAGTTCTCAATGACCCAGAAGATCCAGTACGCCACCAACTACCCTGAACTGTGAGTTTCTTCATTTTCATAATCTGGACTGAACGTCTCATAAAGTCTTTCAGACGCGTTGTACCTTTGCACCTGAACCTGGACCCTGTTTCCCATGTTTTTTGTGTCTGAGTTACTGATGGGAACAACAGACTTTGACATTGTACCAGTATTAAGCGAGAAAACAAGCTGCACTGTTAAAGTTAACGGACAAATCTTCAGTCACTAAAAGTCCACTAAAAGTTGTGTTGTTGCCGCTGACAGACTCAGGTTATTATTCTAAGTGTCTGACAGCATTATAGGATGGATCCCTACAGAGATAGACCTTTTAGTTAAAGCGTAAGATCCTTTTAATTTAACATGAAACAGAAATCCCCATCACCAAACCCACCAGACTCCATGTAAATAATCACTACTTTTATCATCGTAAAACACACTTCATTCAAAATGGACAGAAACTAAATAAAACTACCAAAAGCCGTCTTGGTTCATCTTTCCACTGTTCCAACAATCACCACTCTGGTCTGGTTGGAATAAACTCTTAATTCACCCATTTACATGTGGAGATATGCTGCTCTATACACGCTAAAAGTAGTGATTATTAACATGGAGTCTGGTGGAGATGTGCTGCTCTATACACACTAAAAGTAGTGATTATTAACATGGAGTCTGGTGGAGATATGCTGCTCTATACACACTAAAAGTAGTGATTATTAACATGGAGTCTGGTGGAGATATGCTGCTCTATACATGCTAAAATTAGTGATTATTTACATGGAGTCTGGTGGAGATATGCTGCTCTATACACACTAAAAGTAGTGATTATTAACATGGAGTCTGGTGGAGATATGCTGCTCTATACACACTAAAAGTAGTGATTATTTACATGGAGTCTGGTGGAGATATGCTGCTCTATACACGCTAAAAGTAGTGATTATTTACATGGAGTCTGGTGGAGATATGCTGCTCTATACACACTAAAAGTAGTGATTATTAACATGGAGTCTGGTGGAGATATGCTGCTCTATACACACTAAAAGTAGTGATTATTTACATGGAGTCTGGTGGAGATATGCTGCTCTATACACGCTAAAAGTAGTGATTATTTACATGGAGTCTGGTGGAGATATGCTGCTCTATACACACTAAAAGTAGTGATTATTTACATGGAGTCTGGTGGAGATATGCTGCTCTATACACACTAAAAGTAGTGATTATTTACATGGAGTCTGGTGGGTTTGGTGATGGTGATTTCGGGGCTTTTTCAACAGCTTGGACCAATTTCAAAGCTTGTTGTTACTTTCAGTCATTTGGATACGAAAACATTGTAATACATGGTCCAGTTTGAACAACGTCAACGTTACCTTTCTTGGTTAAATTGAACATTACAGCCAGTTCCTCTGCCCAGTTCAGCGTTCCTCCGTTTGGCCTTCAGATTATTTTCCACTGACAGATCCTTGAACCTGCAGATATCGAAGCAGCAACCTCTAACACACTAGCCAATCAGACGAGTTAATGATGAACTGGGTTGCATGAGTCGTAGATAACGGGCCAGGCGTGGAGCAACCCCCGTTAATCATCGGCTGCTTACCAACACGCTGATTAATAGGAGAAAAACAACTTTATCTTGTTTCCTGGAGATAAGGAGGATTTATCTGCAGCATTATTGCTGCTTTCTGGGCAACAGCAGAGCGCACGATTCAGGGAAAATATGAATCACGATTTTTTAGCTTAGAATTGATATCACGATTTTGAGGGGTAAAGGTACTAATTTTTATTTTTTGGTACCTGTATCACATGACTCATCACCACAGCCTGTCAGCATAGAGGCTCTAATGTAGTCACACAGTCACAGGAAGTATAGGCTCGTAAAACTAAATGAGAATCAAAGTCATAAAGTTTTGTTTTATTAACATTAAAAAAAATCTGAATTATTTAACAATTAAATCGTGAACAGAGTGAATCAAGATCGCAATTTTATGACGATAAATCGTGCCGGTCTTCTTCTGTCTTCTTCTGTCCTTTAACATGTAGACATGTCTTCTGTCTTCTTCTGTCCTTTAACATGTGGACGTGTCTTCTGTCTTCTTCTGTCCTTTAACATGTGGACGTGTCTTCTGTCTTCTTCTGTCCTTTAACGTGTGGACGTGTCTTCTGTCTTCTTCTGTCCTTTAACGTGTGGACGTGTCTTGTTCTGTCATTTAACGTGTGGACGTGTCTTCTGTCTTCTTCTGTCCTTTAACATGTAGATGTGTCTTCTGTCTTCTTCTGTCCTTTAACATGTGGACGTGTCTTCTGTCTTCTTCTGTCCTTTAACATGTAGACGTGTCTTCTGTCTTCTTCTATCCTTTAACATGTGGACATGTCTTCTGTCTTCTTCTGTCCTTTAACATGTAGACGTGTCTTCTGTCTTCTTCTGTCCTTTAACATGTAGACATGTCTTCTGTCTTCTTCTGTCCTTTAACATGTGGACGTGTCTTCTGTCTTCTTCTGTCCTTTAACATGTGGACGTGTCTTCTGTCTTCTTCTGTCCTTTAACGTGTGGACGTGTCTTCTGTCTTCTTCTGTCCTTTAACGTGTGGACGTGTCTTGTTCTGTCATTTAACGTGTGGACGTGTCTTCTGTCTTCTTCTGTCCTTTAACATGTAGATGTGTCTTCTGTCTTCTTCTGTCCTTTAACATGTGGACGTGTCTTCTGTCTTCTTCTGTCCTTTAACATGTAGACGTGTCTTCTGTCTTCTTCTATCCTTTAACATGTGGACATGTCTTCTGTCTTCTTCTGTCCTTTAACATGTAGACGTGTCTTCTGTCTTCTTCTGTCCTTTAACATGTAGACATGTCTTCTGTCTTCTTCTGTCCTTTAACATGTGGACGTGTCTTCTGTCTTCTTCTGTCCTTTAACATGTGGACGTGTCTTCTGTCTTCTTCTGTCCTTTAACGTGTGGACGTGTCTTCTGTCTTCTTCTGTCCTTTAACATGTGGACGTGTCTTGTTCTGTCATTTAACGTGTGGACGTGTCTTCTGTCTTCTTCTGTCCTTTAACATGTAGATGTGTCTTCTGTCTTCTTCTGTCCTTTAACATGTGGACGTGTCTTCTGTCTTCTTCTGTCCTTTAACATGTAGACGTGTCTTCTGTCTTCTTCTGTCCTTTAACATGTGGACGTGTCTTCTGTCTTCTTCTGTCCTTTAACATGTAGACGTGTCTTCTGTCTTCTTCTATCCTTTAACATGTGGACATGTCTTCTGTCTTCTTCTGTCCTTTAACATGTAGACGTGTCTTCTGTCTTCTTCTGTCCTTTAACATGTGGACGTGTCTTCTGTCTTCTTCTGTCCTTTAACATGTGGACGTGTCTTCTGTCTTCTTCTGTCCTTTAACGTGTGGACGTGTCTTCTGTCTTCTTCTGTCCTTTAACATGTGGACGTGTCTTGTTCTGTCATTTAACGTGTGGACGTGTCTTCTGTCTTCTTCTGTCCTTTAACATGTAGATGTGTCTTCTGTCTTCTTCTGTCCTTTAACATGTGGACGTGTCTTCTGTCTTCTTCTGTCCTTTAACATGTAGACGTGTCTTCTGTCTTCTTCTATCCTTTAACATGTGGACATGTCTTCTGTCTTCTTCTGTCCTTTAACATGTAGACGTGTCTTCTGTCTTCTTCTGTCCTTTAACATGTAGACATGTCTTCTGTCTTCTTCTGTCCTTTAACATGTGGACGTGTCTTCTGTCTTCTTCTGTCCTTTAACATGTGGACGTGTCTTCTGTCTTCTTCTGTCCTTTAACGTGTGGACGTGTCTTCTGTCTTCTTCTGTCCTTTAACATGTGGACGTGTCTTGTTCTGTCATTTAACGTGTGGACGTGTCTTCTGTCTTCTTCTGTCCTTTAACATGTAGATGTGTCTTCTGTCTTCTTCTGTCCTTTAACATGTGGACGTGTCTTCTGTCTTCTTCTGTCCTTTAACATGTAGACGTGTCTTCTGTCTTCTTCTATCCTTTAACATGTGGACATGTCTTCTGTCTTCTTCTGTCCTTTAACATGTGGACGTGTCTTCTGTCTTCTTCTGTCCTTTAACATGTGGACATGTCTTCTGTCTTCTTCTGTCCTTTAACATGTAGACGTGTCTTCTGTCTTCTTCTGTACTTTAACATGTAGACATGTCTTCTGTCTTCTTCTGTCCTTTAACATGTGGACGTGTCTTCTGTCTTCTTCTGTCCTTTAACATGTGGACGAGTCTTCTGTCTTCTTCTGTCCTTTAACATGTAAATGTGTCTTCTGTCCTTTACCCCCTGCTGAAGCTGTGCAGATCATCATGTCTTCTGTCCCCCCCCGTCCCCCCACTGATAGGTCCTACCTGGCCATCCCTGCTAACTCCTGGGTGGACGACTTCATCGACTGGCTGAACCCCGGGTCCCGATGCTGTCGTCTCTACACCACCCTCGATGAAAACAACGGGAAGTTCTGTCCTGCAAGCGAACGTAGGAGTCCCACGTTAAGACTTTACTGTTGCTATGACGACACTTAGGGTAAACATGCAGGAAATCATCACAGGTCGGATTTGAACCCTGGACCTGTGCATCAAAGCATAAACCTCTCGGCAGGGCTGTAGTAAAGTCCAAGACAAGTCCAAGACCAGGACTAGTCGAGTCCAAGTCAAGACTGAGTCCAGGACAGAAAAAGTTCTTAAGCATGACAGTATCAAGACAATACTTTTGGGTTTGGCTTTCCCTCCAATATTATTATCAACATAATAAAGACACCTGGACTCGGTCCAGACCCAAAGCTCAAAAGCCATATCTGGCAAGACCACTGGCTGAGACCAAGACAAGTCCGAGTCCAAATATTACCGAGTCCGAGACAAGTCAGAGACCATAGAAAAATGGTCTCTAGTCCGGAATTGAGTCCTAGACCGGACTAGAGTACTACAGCCCTGCCTCTCGGTCCGTGTGCCCCCGCTCGGCCACTGTTCTGTATGTGTATGAATATGTGAACATAACCACACCCGCTCTGCTTCGCTGTCCCAACAGCAAACAACCGATGTCTCCGAAAGTGCATGAAGGTTCCACCAGACGGCGTCCTCAGGCCCAGCCCGGACAACTTCAACCGCTTCCTCCCGGACTTCCTGGGGAACCGGCCGGACCTGCAGTGCCCCAAAGGGTGTGT
>JABXJD010000323.1:380000-395000 GCA_013375575.1 Percina caprodes | reverse complement strand
TTAATTGTTTTTCTCTGAAATGTTCAACTTTAACTTTTATTTGTAATATATTAAGATTTTTAAGCATCATAAAGAGACACTCCACCTGACCTTACACATCACTGACCCCCCCGGATAGAAAGTGGACCAGTCCTAAGATGGAGATCGTCCCGGGACTACAAAAAACTACAAATATTAATGAGATCTTTCTTATTTTACCCCAAATTTGACATTTTTTTTAAAAAAAGTTTCGAAATCACAAATTTGGGATTCCTTCAACCAGATAAAGGAAAAATAAAGATTTAAGAAAACTGAAAAAAGTGAAAGAAATGTAAAGAAAATCTTTAAAAAAATTAATAAATAAACACAGAATTCACTTATTTAAAAATATAACAAGCTTTACTGAAATAATATTAAATAAATGTGGATAAATGTAAATAATAATAATAATAATAATAATAATAATGTAGGGAAAAAACAAAAACATCCCAAAACACACAGAAATAATCGACAAAGACATCGTTCAAAGTGAGAAAAAACTTCGGGAAAAGTTAGAAAACGTCAAAAAATGACGACAAATGTCGGAGAAAACTACAAAAACTACAAAAAACTACAAAAACAAAGAACTTTTGGGAAAAGTGATAAAAATGTCTTAACGGGGTTTTAACTTAAGATTTGACCCAGAAAAACTAAAAGTTGTAACGGGAGACAACACGAGGGTCAAGTCGGGGGGGGAATCAATACTTTCTTCAGTCTTTCTGGAGAAAAAACACACAATGTGCAATATCTCTGAGGAATGCAGGAGGGAAAGTCAACTTCCTGTCTCAACACGACCCCCCCACCCCCCCCCCAAACAGGTGTTATCAGACAGGAAGTCGACACACGTTCTTGAATCAGTTATTATTATTTTTTGTATTAATGTAATTATTTTGTGGTTGAATTCTTTCCGTTAACGTGATTCAGACATTTAAAGCGACACACTCCAGCTGTTCTTCAGCGGCGCGACGCAGCCAGGAGACGTTCAGGTGCCGGGCGTCCAGGTGCCGGGGCGTTCAGGTGGCGTCCAGGTGCCGGTGTGTTCAGGTGCCGGGTGTCCAGGTGCCGGGCGTCCAGGTGCCGGGGCGTTCAGGTGGCGTCCAGGTGCCGAGGCGTCCAGGTGCCGGGCGTCCAGGTGCCGGGGCGTTCAGGTGGCGTCCAGGTGCCGCGTCCAGGTGCGGGCGTCCAGGTGCAGGCGTTCAGGTGCCGGGCGTTCAGGTGGCGTCCAGGTGCCGGGCGTCCAGGTGCCGGGGCGTCCAGGTGCCGGGGCGTCCAGGTGCCGGGGCGTCCAGGTGCCGGGGCGTCCAGGTGCCGGGGCGTTCAGGTGGCGTCCAGGTGCCGGAGCGTCCAGGTGCCGGGGCGTTCAGGTGGCGTCCAGGTGCCGGGCGTCCAGGTGGCGTCCAGGTGCCGGGCGTCCAGGTGGCGTCCAGGTGCCGGGCGTCCAGGTGGCGTCCAGGTGCCGGGCGTCCAGGTGACGTCCAGGTGCCGGGGCGTCCAGGTGCCGGGGCGTTCAGGTGGCGTTCAGGTGCCGGAGCGTTCAGGTGCCGGGCGTCCAGGTGCCGGGGCGTTCAGGTGGCGTCCAGGTGCCGGAGCGTTCAGGTGGCGGGCGTCCAGGTGCCGGGGCGTTCAGGTGCCGGGGCGTCCAGGTGCCGGGGAGTTCAGGTGCCGGGGCGTTCAGGTGGTGTCCAGGTGGCGTCCAGGTGGCGTCCAGGTGCCGGGGCGTCCAGGTGCCGGGGCGTCCAGGTGCCGGGGCGTCCAGGTGCCGGGGCGTCCAGGTGCCGGAGCGTTCAGGTGCCGGGGCGTCCAGGTGCCGGGGCGTCCAGGTGCCGGGGCGTCCAGGTGCCGGAGCGTTCAGGTGCCGGGGCGTCCAGGTGCCGGGGCGTCCAGGTGCCGGGCGTTCAGGTGCCGGCGTCCAGGTGCTGGGGCGTTCAGGTGCCGGGGCGTTCAGGTGCCGAGGCGTCCAGGTGCCGAGGCGTTCAGGTTCTGCTGTAAAATGTAAAATCAGTGAAAACATTAAATGTGTTTAAACCGTTTTGCTTCGTCATGTTTCACAAGTTATTTATAGAAAAGGAGCTTTCACATGTTGGTGCATGTGTGTGTCTGTGTGTGTGTGTGTGTGTGTCTGTGTGTGTGTGTGTGTGTGTGTGTATGTGTGTGTGTCTGTGTGTGTGTGTGTGTGTGTGTGTGTGTATGTGTGTCTGTCTGTGTGTGTGTGTGTGTGTGTGTGTCTGTCTGTGTGTGTCTGTGTGTGTATGTGTGTGTGTGTGTGTGTGTGTCTGCCTGTGTATGTATGTGTGTCTGTGTGTGTGTGTGTGTGTGTGTGTGTGTGTGTGTGTCTGTGTGTGCGTGTGTGTGTGCATGTGTGTAATAACGTCCTCGTGTTGATATAAAATTCATGAGGATAAACTTATAAACGTGACGGTGAACGGAGGCAGATCTGAACTCTTTGGGTTCATTTCACATCAACCTGCGTTGTGACGTATGAACTGTCCATGACGGGTAGACTTGTTGCCGTGGGAACGAGTTCTAGAGAATAGAGGAATCTCTCCACTGTAGTGACATCACTCCTCTCTACCACACGCAATACACACTCATTATAAACACAGAAAAATCCTAAAATGTACACTATACTTAAACTGCTTTTTCACAAAAACTGTAAAATGTATCAATCTGAAAAGATAAAGCCGGATAGCTGAATATTATGTGAACATTTTAAAGTTTGAACCACGTCTGTAGGTGAAAGTATGAAGGCGCTGAAAATTTTGGGATCAGAAGAAGATTTGAAGGATTTGAAGCTTGCTCTCATTGACTTTAATGTTAAAACAAATTGTTTAAAAGCTTAACATTTGAAAAAGTATAAATAGCAGAAAAATAGTAGAAGAAGTCGCATCATCTGCTGAAAGAGCTGAAGATTGTAAAAGTTGAACGGTTTAAATAGATGAAAGTATGCAGAAGATAGAGAGAAAACGTATGGAATAATAATAAGAAAGCAGAATAATAAAGAACAGAATAACAATATGGGCCCACCACCTGTGGGAGGAACCGCTGGGGTCGGGTGCGCTGCCATATGGGTGGCGGCGAAGGTCAGGGGCCTCGACGGACCAGACCTGGGCGGCAGTGGCTGGCTGTGGGGACGTGGGCGTCACCTCTCTGTGGGGGAAGGAGCCGGAACTTGTGCGGGAGGTGGAGCGCTACCAGTTAGATCTGGTGGGGCTTACCTCTACGCACAGTCTCGGTTCTGGAACCGTACTCCTGGATAGGGGTTGGACTCTGTCCTACTCCGGAGTTGCCCAGGGTGTGAGGCGCCGGGCGGGTGTGGGGATACTCACAAACGGGTAGTGCGGGTGAATTGGGAACGTCTGGAGGAGGCCCCCGTCCGACGGACTTTCAACTCGCACCTCCGGCGGAGCTTTTCGGGCATCCTGTGGAGGCTGGGGGCATTGAACCTGAGTGGACAATGTTCAAAGTTTCCATTGCTGAAGCTGCGGTGGCGAGCTGTGGTCATAGGGTCTTAGGTGCCTCAAGGGCGGTAACCCACGTACGCCCTGGTGGACACCGGTGGTCAGGGAAGCCGTCCGACTGAAGAAGGAGTCTTTCCGGGATATGTTATCCCGGAGGACTCCGGAGGCAGTTGCAGGGTACCGACGGGCCGAGGGCTGCAGCCTCTGCCGTGACAGAGGCAAAGCAGCGGGTGTGGGAGAAGTTCGGAGAAGACATGGAGAAGGACTTTCGGTCGGCACCAAGGTGCTTCTGGAAAACCGTTCGCCACCTTAGGAGGAAGCGAGGAATCATCCAAGCTGTATACAGTAAGGATGGGACGTTGTTGACCTCAACTGGGGAGGTAATAGAGCGGTGGAAGGAGCACTTTGAGGAACTCCTAAATCCAGCCGACACGCCCTCTGTGGTAGAGGCAGAGCTAGAGGATGATGGGGGATTGTCGTCAATTTCCCTGGTGGAAGTCGCTGAGGTAGTCAAACAACTCCACAGCGGCAAAGCCCCAGGGATTGATGAGATCCGTCCAGAAATGCTGAAAGCTCTGGGTGTGGAGGATGTCTTGGTTGACACGCCTCTTCAACATTGCGTGGAAGTCTGGGACGGTGCCTAAGGAGTGGCAGACCGGGGTGGTGGTTCCCCTATTCAAAAGGGGGACCAGAGGGTGTGTGCCAATTACAGGGGTATCACACTTCTCAGCCTCCCTGGTAAAGTCTACTCCAAGGTGCTGGAAAGGAGGGTTCGGCCGATAGTCGAACCTCGGATTGAAGAGGAACAATGCGGTTTCCGTCCTGGCCGTGGAACAACGGATCAGATCTTCACTCTCGCAAGGATCTTGGAGGGCCTGGGAGTATGCCCAACCAGTCTACATGTGTTTTGTGGATCTGGAGAAGGCGTATGACCGGGTCCCCGGGAGAAATTGTGGGAGGTGCTGCGGGAGTATGGGGTGAGGGTCCTTCTTAGGGCCATCCAATCTCTGTATGACCAAAGCGAGAGCTGTGTCCGGGTTCTCGGCAGTAAGTCGGACTCGTTCCAGGTGAGGTTGGCCTCCGCCAGGGCTGCGCTTTGTCACCAATCCTGTTTGTAATATTTATGGACAGGATATCGGGCGTAGTCGGGCGGGGAGGGTTGCAGTTCGGTGGGCTCGGGATCTCATCGCTGCTTTTGCAGATGATGTGGTCTTGATGGCGTCATCGGCCTGTGACCTCCAGCACTCACTGGATCGGTTCGCAGCCGAGTGTGAAGCGGCTGGGATGAGGATCAGCACCTCTAAATCTGAGGCCATGGTTCTCAGCAGGAAACCGATGGAGTGCTTTCTTCGGGTAGGGAGTGAGTCCTTACCCCAAGTGAAGGAATTTAAGTACCTTGGGGTCTTGTTCGCGAGTGAGGGGACTATGGAGCGTGAGATTGGTTGGAGAATCGGAGCAGCTGGTGCGGTATTACATTCAGTTTATCGCACCGTTGTGACGAAAAGAGAGCTGAGCCAGAAGGCAAAGCTTTCGATCTACCGGGCAATTTTCGTTCCTACCCTCACCTATGGTCATGAAGGCTGGGTCATGACCGAAAGAACGAGGTCCAGGGTACAAGCGGCCGAAATGGGTTTCCTCAGGAGGGTGGCTGGCGTCTCCCTTAGAGATAGGGTGAGAAGCTCAGTCCTCCGAGAGGAGCTCGGAGTAGAGCCGCTGCTCCTTCATGTCTAAAGGAGCCAGTTGAGGTGGTTCGGGCATCTGGTAAGGATGCCTCCAGGGCGCCTCCCTAGGGAGGTGGTCCAGGCACGTCCAGCTGGGAGGAGGCCTCGGGGAAGACCCAGGACTAGGTGGAGAGATTATATCTCCAACCTGGCCTGGGAACGCCTCGGGATCCCCCAGTCGGAGCTGGTTGATGTGGCTCGGGAAAGGGAAGTTTGGAGTCCCCTGCTGGAGCTGCTCCCCCGAGACCTGATACCGGATAAGCGGATGAAGATGGATGGATGGATAATAACAATAATTGGAATGATGTGCATTTATATTATATATTAATATACAATATATATTAATATATAATATATATATATATATATTAATACTAGATCGCTGTGGTGATATTATTAATATATATATATATATATATATTAATACTAGATCGTGGTGGTGATATATTAATATTATATATTAATATTATATTATATATTAATACTAGATCGTGGTGGCGATATATTAATATTATATATTAATATTATATTATATATTAATACTAGATCGTGGTGGCGATATATTAATATTATATATTAATATTATATTATATATTAATACTAGATCGTGGTGGCGATATATTAATATTATATATTAATATTATATTATATATTAATACTAGATCGTGGTGGCGATATATTAATATTATATATTAATATTATATTATATATTAATACTAGATCGTGGTGGCGATATATTAATATTATATATTAATATTATATTATATATTAATACTAGATCGTGGTGGTGATATATTAATATTATATATTAATATTATATTATATATTATTACTAGATCGTGGTGGTGATATATTAATATTATATATTAATATTATATTATATATTAATACTAGATCGTGGTGGTGATATATTAATATTATATATTAATATTATATTATATATTAATACTAGATCGTGGTGGTGATATATTAATATTATATATTAATATTATATTATATATTAATACTAGATCGTGGTGGTGATATATTAATATTATATATTATTATATTATATATTAATACTAGATCGTGGTGGTGATATATTAATATTATATATTAATATATTATATATTAATACAAGATCGTGGTGGATATATTATTATATATTAATATTATATATTAATACTAGATCGTGGTGGTGATATATTAATATTATATATTAATATTATATTATATATTAATACTAGATCGTGCTGGTGACTGAAAGAAGAACATCAGACGCCATTTTGGGTATTTCAGATTTTGTTTTATTAACAACGCGTCCCTTTGATAGGATCAGATGTTCCTCCAGAAACATCCGTACATATACAGCATGTACACATATATACGTACAAGTACACATATGTACGTATATGTACATACTGTATACGTACGTATATGTATATATGTGTGTACATATACGGAAATGTACACATATGTACACGTATATATGTGTACTTATGTGTACATATACATATACATGTATACATATACGTATATGTACACATATATACGTATAAGTATACATATGTACGTATTTGTACATATTGTATACGTACGTATATGTTTATGTGTACATATATATGTAAATGTACACAAATGTCCACATAAGTACACATATATACACGTATGTGTACGTATAAGTACACATATGTAAGTACAAGTACACATATGTACGTATAAGTACACATCATACACGGGACACAGCTCAGGCAACAGAAACATTTTAAATTATAATACAGTCTCGAGGAAAAATATAAATAACTTTTAATTCTTCTGTGGTTGAGCTCCCTCTATGATACAGACGTTAATAAATAGACCAGACGTGATCGACCAATCACCTGTCAGAGGCTGAGAGCTCAACCAATCACCTGTCACAGGCTGAGAGCTCGACCAATCACCTGTCACAGGCTGAGAGCTCGACCAATCACCTGTCAGAGGCTGAGAGCTCGACCAATCACCTGTCAGAGGCTGAGAGCTCGACCAATCACATCTCAGTCTGAGAACTCGACCAATCACATCTCAGAGTCTGAGTGATCGACCAATCACCTGTCAGCGTCTGAGTGATCGACCAATCACCTGTCAGAGGCTGAGTGATCGACCAATCACCTGTCAGAGGCTGAGTGATCGACCAATCACATCTCAGAGTCTGAGAGCTCGACCAATCACATCTCAGAGTCTGAGTGATCGACCAATCACCTCTCAGAGTCTGTGTGTGTAGCAGCATCATCGCAAAACAAGCCAATGGAAACAGAGATCCCCGTTTCCCTGGTAACCGTTTACAGATCCGTTAGTCTTCGCCACACTGCCGCCGCCTCAGCCAATCACAGACGCTGATATTGGAGAAAAGAGATGCGGGAAGGAGGGGAGAGGTGTGTGTGTGTGTGTGTGTGTGTGTGTGTGTGTGTGGGGGTTATAATAAAGCGTGTAATGGCAAACTACTTTTCAGATGTTTAACTTTTACAAGCGAGAAACACGTTACGACGTGGCCATGCGGGGGGGCATGCAGCGAGGTGAAGGCGTCTTAGTATTAAAATAATAATAATAAAGATAACTTTAATACACAAAAACATCACGCCCCATCCTGAGGAGAAACAGTAAAGGGTAACTTTTTAACCTGGACTATCTACCCCCAGAGAAACAAGCTGTAATGTTACCCTACAGGACAGATGTTCATCATCAGGTAGAAACAAGCTGTAATGTTACCCTACAGGACAGATGTTCATCATCAGGGAGAAACAAGCTGTAATGTTACCCTACAGGACAGATGTTCATCATCAGGGAGAAACAAGCTGTAATGTTACCCTACAGGACAGATGTTCATCATCAGGGAGAAACAAGCTGTAATGTTACCCTACAGGACAGATGTTCAGCATCAGGTAGAAACAAGCTGTAATGTTACCCTACAGGACAGATGTTCATCATCAGGGAGAAACAAGCTGTAATGTTACCCTACAGGACAGATGTTCATCATCAGGGAGAAACAAGCTGTAATGTTACCCTACAGGACAGATGTTCAGCATCAGGTAGAAACAAGCTGTAATGTTACCCTACAGGACAGATGTTCATCATCAGGGAGAAACAAGCTGTAATGTTACCCTACAGGACAGATGTTCAGCATCAGGTAGAAACAAGCTGTAATGTTACCCTACAGGACAGATGTTCATCATCAGGGAGAAACAAGCTGTAATGTTACCCTACAGGACAGATGTTCATCATCAGGAGAAACAAGCTGTAATGTTACCCTACAGGACAGATGTTCATCATCAGGGAGAAACAAGCTGTAATGTTACCCTACAGGACAGATGTTCAGCATCAGGTAGAAACAAGCTGTAATGTTACCCTACAGGACAGATGTTCAGCATCAGGTAGAAACAAGCTGTAATGTTACCCTACAGGACAGATGTTCAGCATCAGGTAGAAACAAGCTGTAATGTTACCCTACAGGACAGATGTTCATCATCAGGGAGAAACAAGCTGTAATGTTACCCTACAGGACAGATGTTCATCATCAGGGAGAAACAAGCTGTAATGTTACCCTACAGGACAGATGTTCATCATCAGGGAGAAACAAGCTGTAATGTTACCCTACAGGACAGATGTTCAGCATCAGGTAGAAACAAGCTGTAATGTTACCCTACAGGACAGATGTTCAGCATCAGGTAGAAACAAGCTGTAATGTTACCCTACAGGACAGATGTTCATCATCAGGAGAAACAAGCTGTAATGTTACCCTACAGGACAGATGTTCATCATCAGGGAGAAACAAGCTGTAATGTTACCCTACAGGACAGATGTTCAGCATCAGGTAGAAACAAGCTGTAATGTTACCCTACAGGACAGATGTTCATCATCAGGGAGAAACAAGCTGTAATGTTACCCTACAGGACAGATGTTCATCATCAGGGAGAAACAAGCTGTAATGTTACCCTACAGGACAGATGTTCATCATCAGGGAGAAACAAGCTGTAATGTTACCCTACAGGACAGATGTTCAGCATCAGGGAGAAACAAGCTGTGATGTTACCCTACAGGACAGATGTTCAGCATCAGGGAGAAACAAGCTGTAATGTTACCCTACAGGACAGATGTTCAGCATCAGGGAGAAACAAGCTGTGATGTTACCCTACAGGACAGATGTTCAGCATCAGGGAGAAACAAGCTGTAATGTTACCCTACAGGACAGATGTTCAGCATCAGGGAGAAACAAGCTGTAATGTTACCCTACAGGACAGATGTTCATCATCAGGTAGAAACAAGCTGTGATGTTACCCTACAGGACAGATGTTCAGCATCAGGGAGAAACAAGCTGTGATGTTACCCTACAGGACAGATGTTCAGCATCAGGGAGAAACAAGCTGTAATGTTACCCTACAGGACAGATGTTCATCATCAGGGAGAAACAAGCTGTGATGTTACCCTACAGGACAGATGTTCAGCATCAGGGAGAAACAAGCTGTAATGTTACCCTACAGGACAGATGTTCATCATCAGGTAGAAACAAGCTGTAATGTTACCCTACAGGGCAGATGTTCATCATCAGGTAGAAACAAGCTGTGATGTTACCCTACAGGGCAGATGTTCAGCATCAGGTAGAAACAAGCTGTAATGTTACCCTACAGGACAGATGTTCATCATCAGGTAGAAACAAGCTGTAATGTTACCCTACAGGACAGATGTTCAGCATCAGGTAGAAACAAGCTGTAATGTTACCCTACAGGACAGATGTTCATCATCAGGTAGAAACAAGCTGTGATGTTACCCTACAGGGCAGATGTTCAGCATCAGGTAGAAACAAGCTGTAATGTTACCCTACAGGACAGATGTTCATCATCAGGGAGAAACAAGCTGTAATGTTACCCTACAGGACAGATGTTCATCATCAGGGAGAAACAAGCTGTAACGTTACCCTACAGGACAGATGTTCAGCATCAGGGAGAAACAAGCTGTAATGTTACCCTACAGGACAGATGTTCAGCATCAGGGAGAAACAAGCTGTAATGTTACCCTACAGGACAGATGTTCAGCATCAGGGAGAAACAAGCTGTAATGTTACCCTACAGGACAGATGTTCAGCATCAGGTAGAAACAAGCTGTAATGTTACCCTACAGGACAGATGTTCAGCATCAGGGAGAAACAAGCTGTGATGTTACCCTACAGGACAGATGTTCAGCATCAGGGAGAAACAAGCTGTAATGTTACCCTACAGGACAGATGTTCATCATCAGGTAGAAACAAGCTGTAATGTTACCCTACAGGACAGATGTTCAGCATCAGGTAGAAACAAGCTGTAATGTTACCCTACAGGACAGATGTTCATCATCAGGGAGAAACAAGCTGTAATGTTACCCTACAGGGCAGATGTTCAGCATCAGGTAGAAACAAGCTGTAATGTTACACTACAGGACAGATGTTCAGCATCAGGTAGAAACAAGCTGTAATGTTACCCTACAGGACAGATGTTCATCATCAGGGAGAAACCCACCAGACTCCATGTAAATAATCACTACTTTTAGCGTGTATAGAGCAGCATATCTCCACATGTAAATGGGTGAATTAAGAGTTTATTCCAACCAGACCAGAGTGGTGATTGTTGAACAGTGGAAAGATGAACCAAGACGGCTTTTGGTAGTTTTAATTAGTTTCTGTCCACTTTGAATGAAGTGTGTTTTACGCTGATAAAAGTAGTGATTATTTACATGGAGTCTGGTGGAGATATGCTGCTCTATACACACTAAAAGTAGTGATTATTTACATGGAGTCTGGTGGAGATATGCTGCTCTATACACGCTAAAAGTAGTGATTATTAACATGGAGTCTGGTGGAGATATGCTGCTCTATACACACTAAAAGTAGTGATTATTTACATGGAGTCTGGTGGGTTTGGTGATGGTGATTTCTGTTTCATGTTAAACTAAAAGGATCTTCCTCTTTAACTAAAAGGTCTATCTCTGTAGGGATCCATCCCATAATGTTGTCACACACTTAGAATAATAATCTGAGTCTGTTAGCGGCAACAGAACAACAGGACGCTGACAGATTGTTCTTCCCATCACTCCCTCAGACACAAAAATAAAAAAGTTACCCTTTGAAAGATGACATTATATATATATATATATATATATATATATATATATATATATATATATATATATATATATATATATATATATTTTCTCCTCATTGTCAGATTTAGTGATTAAGAAAACGACGCCGGTGATGTCTGATTGTCTTGAGATACAGGAAATAGAAAAGTGTCTGTGAGGCTCCAGGTTGTAGAGACGTGAGGCGAGAGACAGTGGACCGGGTGAGATAAGAGGGGGTGGAGGGGAGGGGAAGGGGGTGGAGGGGGCTCTGTAGTGTCTGAGTCCGAGGAATCACTGGGAGACACAACATGTCTTATTCATGTCATTAGAGAAAACTGGAAAAGATGAGAGCTCGTCTTATTGGCCTTCTAAAGACGTCCCCCTTCTGTTAAAATCCTAAAAGTCTGGACCGGGGACCAGGGTTTTGTCTGGACCAGGTTTTGTTGGTGCGAAAGCGAAGCGAGCGTCTCCTCTTCTTCTTCTGTGGTTCTGTGTTTTCAGAGTGACAGCAGACCTGTGTCTCATGTCTGTCACGTCTACGGGGGACAGGAACAGGAACAGGATCAGGAACAGGATCAGGACTCTGCAGGCGGGTCGCCGTTCTCTTCCACAGCTTTTGGTTGCTTTGTCAGGATCGCCTCCGCTTCCTCGTACATCTGGACAAAAAAAGAGGGAAGTTACACACACAGGGACACACACTACGCCTGCTACACACACACACACACACACACACACAGGGACACACACTACACCTGCTACACACACACACACACACACACACACACAGGGACACACACTACACCTGCTACACACACACACACACACACACACACAGGGACACACACTACACCTGCTACACACACACACACACACACACACACACACACACACACACACAGGGACACACACTACACCTGCTACACACACACACACACACACACAGGGACACACACTACACCTGCTACACACACACACACACACACAGGGACACACACTACGCCTGCCACACACACACACACACACACACACAGGGACACACACTACGCCTGCTACACACACAGGGACACACACTACGCCTGCTACACACACAGGGACACACACTACGCCTGCTACACACACAGGGACACACACTACGCCTGCTACACACACAGGGACACACACTACGCCTGCTACACACACAGGGACACACACTACGCCTGCTACACACACAGGGACACACACTACGCCTGCTACACACAGGGACACACACTACGCCTGCTACACACACAGGGACACACACTACGCCTGCTACACACACAGGGACACACACTACGCCTGCTACACACACAGGGACACACACTACGCCTGCTACACACACAGGGACACACACTACGCCTGCTACACACAGGGACACACTCGCCTGCTACACACACAGGGACACACTCGCCTGCTACACACACAGGGACACACACTACGCCTGCTACACACACAGGGACACACACTACGCCTGCTACACACACAGGGACACACACTACGCCTGCTACACACACAGGGACACACACTACGCCTGCTACACACACAGGGACACACACAGGGACACACACTACGCCTGCTACACACACAGGGACACACACTACGCCTGCTACACACACAGGGACACACACTACGCCTGCTACACACACAGGGACACACACTACGCCTGCTACACACACAGGGACACACACTACGCCTGCTACACACACAGGGACACACACTACGCCTGCTACACACACAGGGACACACACTACGCCTGCTACACACACAGGGACACACACTACGCCTGCTACACACACAGGGACACACACGCCTGCTACACACACAGGGACACACACTACGCCTGCTACACACAGGGACACACACTACGCCTGCTACACACACAGGGACACACACTACGCCTGCTACACACACACACAGGGACACACACTACGCCTGCTACACACACAGGGACACACACTACGCCTGCTACACACACACACACAGGGACACACACTACGCCTGCTACACACACAGGGACACACACTACGCCTGCTACACACACAGGGACACACACTACGCCTGCTACACACACAGGGACACACACTACGCCTGCTACACACACAGGGACACACACTACGCCTGCTACACACACAGGGACACACACTACGCCTGCTACACACACAGGGACACACACTACGCCTGCTACACACACAGGGACACACACTACGCCTGCTACACACACAGGGACACACACTACGCCTGCTACACACACAGGGACACACACTACGCCTGCTACACACACAGGGACACACACTACGCCTGCTACACACACAGGGACACACACTACGCCTGCTACACACACAGGGACACACACTACGCCTGCTACACACACAGGGACACACACTACGCCTGCTACACACACAGGGACACACACTACGCCTGCTACACACAGGGACACACACTACGCCTGCTACACACAGGGACACACTACGCCTGCTACACACACAGGGACACACACTACGCCTGCTACACACACAGGGACACACACTACGCCTGCTACACACACAGGGACACACACTACGCCTGCTACACACACAGGGACACACACTACGCCTGCTACACACACAGGGACACACACAGGGACACACACTACGCCTGCTACACACACAGGGACACACACTACGCCTGCTACACACACAGGGACACACACTACGCCTGCTACACACACAGGGACACACACTACGCCTGCTACACACACAGGGACACACACTACGCCTGCTACACACACAGGGACACACACTACGCCTGCTACACACACAGGGACACACACTACGCCTGCTACACACACAGGGACACACACTACGCCTGCTACACACACAGGGACACACACTACGCCTGCTACACACACAGGGACACACACTACGCCTGCTACACACAGGGACACACACTACGCCTGCTACACACACAGGGACACACACTACGCCTGCTACACACACACACACAGGGACACACACTACGCCTGCTACACACACAGGGACACACACTACGCCTGCTACACACACACACACACAGGGACACACACTACGCCTGCTACACACACAGGGACACACACTACGCCTGCTACACACACAGGGACACACACTACGCCTGCTACACACACAGGGACACACACTACGCCTGCTACACACACAGGGACACACACTACGCCTGCTACACACACAGGGACACACACTACGCCTGCTACACACACAGGGACACACACTACGCCTGCTACACACACAGGGACACACACTACGCCTGCTACACACACAGGGACACACACTACGCCTGCTACACACACAGGGACACACACTACGCCTGCTACACACACAGGGACACACACTACGCCTGCTACACACACAGGGACACACACTACGCCTGCTACACACACAGGGACACACACCGGCATGAAGTGGACGTCCTGGAAGAGCTCCTGGATGAAGCGGCGGGACGTGAGGCGGAACATGCAGTGGGCGAGCAGCGAGGAGACCTCGGAGTACAGGCAGATGTCATCAAACGCATACGGGAACTTCTCCTTTATCCTGCAGGACACACACACACACACACACACACACACACACACACACACACACACACACACACACACACACACACACACACACACACACACACACACACACACACACACACACACACACACACAC
>JABXJD010000323.1:365000-375000 GCA_013375575.1 Percina caprodes | reverse complement strand
AATCCACAGACCATTTCTTCACCTGCTAGCCGCTCCCGGCTGCTCTGCTCCCTCTCCCGGGCCGGCGGCTCGGCGGCGCCGTTCCCCCCGAGTCCGCTCAGCGCGAGCCCGGAGCCGCGCGCCAGCCGTCCGTCAACCAGCTGCTCCTCAGAGCCGCCGCGCGTCCCCACGAAGGACGTCTCCAGGCTGACGGTGGGGCTCTTGGGCATCCCTCGGCCGTTAAACACCGGCGTGAAGACGTCCGGGCTGTACACCGACGGCTCCGTCACCGTGCGGTTCCGCCGCACGCTGCCCGTCTTCGGCTCCGTCGGCGTGCGGGACCCCGAGGACAGAGACTTGGGATCGCTGGTGGAGCGCAGCTTCTTGCTGGGGAGGGACAGCGAGTTGAGGAAGCGTGTGCGGACGAAGCGCGTGGACGCCAGGATGGTGAAGGGGCTGCGGTCCTTTGCTGGTTTGGAGTGGAAATAGAAAGGAGGCTCGTCTGATTGGTCCAGAACATCGCACTTATCGTCGTCCAGGATGTACATGTCTAAGAGAACAAAGAGGGAAATTAAAACACAATGGCAGTTTTATAATAAGGCTATTTAGGGAGGTTTATGTCCTCGTTAGAAATCATTTTATTCATAATAATAATAATAATAATACAAAAACATTGTGAAAGTTTTCCAAAAAAACGTCAAAAAAAAGGAAGAAAAAGGCGACAAAAACAATGAAAATAGAGCTGAAGACATTGGGAAAAAGCGCCAAAAAGACGAAAAACAGCACATAAAAAACATGGGAAAATGTCCAAAAAAGTGCCAAAAATGTCATTAAAAACATAAATTAAAGAGTGGAAGTGTTTCAAATTGATTGTGTAACTCCTTAGCGATACCCAGCCCCAGTGAGTACCCTCTACTAGTTAAGAGTTTCTTCTGTCTACAAACATTACAAAATAAAGCCAGACAAAGTGAGTCGTACGAACAACAAAAAACAAAGTCAAAAACATGAAAAAAATGCCAAAAATTTCCCAAAAAAGTAGGAAAAAACCATGACTTTCTACCTAATAATGATAATAATTTATACTGTTTATTAAGCCCCAGTGGGGAAAATACAATTATCTATTATTATTATTATTATTATTATTATTATTATCGTTATTATTAGCTAGTTCCAGTTTTCTCTGTCTACCAACGTTGAAAATATAGCCAGACTAAGCGGTGCGTACTTGGCTGCGACTCGCTCTCACTGTTGTGGCGCGAGCTGGTGGACTCCGAGTTCAGACTGAGCGTGCTCGGCACCGAGGAGAGTTCAGAGGTCAGCTGGGTGTCCACTTCCTCCGGAGTGACGGGCCACAGCGTCCGGCGGCTGTGTCGGACGGCGTCCCAGCCGAACGTCTTCAGCAGCTCGCAGCCCTGCCGCGTCTTGGAGATCACGCCCAGCACGTACACACACGTCCTGGGACGGGAGAGGACGGTTAATAACAGCAAGGAAAGAAGTACTCAAGTAGTAAAGGAAGTAATAAAATAAGTAATAAAGTAATAAAGTCATATCACGAGATCACGCCCAGCACGTACACACGTCCTGGGACGGTTAATAACAGCAAGGAAATGAGTAATAACTAGTAAAGTAAGTAATAAAATAAGTAAATAATAAAGTAAGTGATAAAGTAAGTAATTAAGTAATAAAGTGAGTAATTAATAAGGTAATGAGTAATAAAGTGATAAAGTGAGTAATAATGAGGTCAGTGTGTTTTGTAGGTTCATGGAGCCGACCTCATGCTTTTTTTTTAATTCCATGCTTACTTGTGTTTAAATTGCAGATTTTCTAATTGCTGATAGTATTTTTCTCCTCTCTTCTATGATGAGACTCCTTCTATAAGCTCTCAGCACCAGACTCCCTGAAGGTGGACATAGTACCAGACTCCCTGAAGGTGGACATGGTACCAGACTGCCTGAAGGTGGCCATGGTACCAGACTCCCTGAAGGTGGACATGGTACCAGACTGCCTGCTCCCTGAAGGTGGACATGGTACAAGACTGCCTGCTCCCTGAAGGTGGACAATGTACCAGACTGCCTGAAGGTGGACATGGTACCAGACTGCCTGAAGGTGGACATGGTACCAGACTGCCTGCTCCCTGAAGGTGGACATGGTACCAGACTGCCTGCTCCCTGAAGGTGGACATGGTACCAGACTGCCTGCTCCCTGAAGGTGGACATGGTACCAGACTGCCTGCTCCCTGAAGGTGGACATGGTACCAGACTGCCTGCTCCCTGAAGGTGGACATGGTACAAGACTGCCTGCTCCCTGAAGGTGGACATGGTACAAGACTGCCTGCTCCCTGAAGGTGGACATGGTACCAGACTGCCTGAAGGTGGACATGGTACCAGACTCCCTGAAGGTGGACATGGTACCAGACTCCCTGAAGGTGGACATAGTACCAGACTACTGAAGGTGGACATAGTACCAGACTGCCTGAAGGTGGACATGGTACCCGACTGCCTGAAGGTGGACATGGTACCAGACTGCCTGCTCCCTGAAGATGGACATGGTACCAGACTGCCTGCTCCCTGAAGGTGGACATGGTACCCGACTGCCTGAAGGTGGACATGATACCAGACTGCTTGCTCCTTGAAGATGGACATGGTACCAGACTGCCTGAAGGTGGACATGATACCAGACTGCTTGCTCCCTGAAGGTGGACATGGTACCAGACTGCCTGCTCCCTGAAGGTGGACATGGTACCCGACTGCCTGAAGGTGGACATGATACCAGACTGCTTGCTCCCTGAAGGTGGACATGGTACCAGACTGCCTGAAGGTGGACATGATAACAGACTGCTTGCTCCCTGAAGGTGGACATGGTACCAGACTGCCTGCTCCCTGAAGGTGGACAATGTACCAGAATGCCTGCTCCCTGAAGGTGGACAATGTACCAGAATGCCTGAAGGGGAACATGGTACCAGACTGCCTGAAGGTGGACATAGTACCAGACTACCTGAAGGTGGACATAGTACCAGACTACCTGAAGGTGGACATAGTACCAGACTCCCTGAAGGTGGACATAGTACCAGACTCCCTGAAGGTGGACATGGTACCAGACTGCCTGCTCCCTGAAGGTGGACATGATACCAGACTGCCTGCTCCCTGAAGGTGGACATGGCACCAGACTGCCTGCTCCCTGAAGGTGGACATGGCACCAGACAGCCTGCTCCCTGAAGGTGGACATGGCACCAGACTGCCTGCTCCCTGAAGGTGGACATGGTACCAGACTGCCTGAAGGTGGACATGATACCAGACTGCTTGCTCCCTGAAGGTGGACATGGTACCAGACTGCCTGAAGGTGGACATGATACCAGACTGCTTGCTCCCTGAAGGTGGACATGGTACCAGACTGCCTGAAGGTGGACATGATACCAGACTGCTTGCTCCCTGAAGGTCGACATGGTACCAGACTGCCTGCTCCCTGAAGGTGGACATGGTACCAGACTGCCTGCTCCCTGAAGGTGGACATAGTACCAGACTGCCTGAAGGTGGACATAGTGCCAGACTCCCTGAAGGGAGACATGGTACCAGACTCCCTGAAGGGAGACATGGTACCAGACTGCCTGAAGGGGGACATGGTACCAGATGATCCACTCACCCTCGTACTGACAGTACGTCGCAGTGCTGAGCCAGCGCCAGGATGTCAGGGATCACGTTCTCCTCCTGCAGGAGGTTCAGACCCCAGTTGGACGAGCCGATGTTTCCCTGCAAGGAAGACATCACCACACAAGTGTTATTACCGAGAGAGAGAGAGAGAGAGAGAGAGAGAGAGAGAGAGAGAGAGAGAGAGAGAGAGGACAGGAAGAGACTGACCAGTGCCCAGAGAGCTGCCTTCAGCTGCTTGATGCCCTCCCAGGTGTCCAGCATCGGGGAGCGGACCGTGTAGCTGAGGTCAGGAACCACGCTCTGGAAACCATGGCAACAGAGACGCAGGGTTAGGAGGGTCTGGTTGGGCTGGTCTACTGATCACATCAACGTATTAACTTGTTATACTAATAGACGAATAATTAACTTATTATATGACTATAAAGACATAGAACTGCTCTAACAACGCTACCCTCAAGCATTTATAGATAGATAGATACAGATAGATATAGATGGATAGATGGATAGATGGATAGATAGACATTTTGCCCATTTAAGAGCCAGGAAAGCAAACTGTTGGGACTTGGTTGAGAGGTTAGTTCTCCATCACTGTGTGTGTGTGTGTGTGTGTGTGTGTGGGGTTAAAAACATTGTACGTTTTTACTTTCTTGCCGACGTTTTCTGCAATTTTCTTGTGCGTATTAGTCGACTCTTGACAATGTGTTTTTAATGCTTTTTTTTTTTAACACCCCCAGAGAAATGAACTCGCTAACCCTTTGAGCCCTCAGGTATTAAGCTCAGAGGCTTTAAGAGACATGTGATAAGGTACCTGAGTCTCCAGCAGGTGGCAGCCCGTTTTATCGTGGACCAGCTGACCGTACAGGTGCACGGGGAGATACACATTTGGTCTCTGTAACCTGGAGACACGCAGGTAGACACACAGGTAAGCATAGGTGTAACTTACAGGTAATCTGTAAATTATAGAGCGGTCTAGACCCGCTCTATCTGTAGATTATAGAGCGGTCTAGACCTCCATCTGCAGCTCTGACCTTTGGTTGCTGCGTCTGACGTAGTTGTCTCCGTCGACGGGTTTGCGGTACGTTGTCAGCGCTTCGTTGAGCTGCTCCTCTATCAGGTCCACGTACTTCAGGTTGTACTCCTGCAATCACACCCCCGGTAGAGGGAAGTCACCAATACTGTGTGTACTTATAAAACTTATGACACTTATAATATTTATGATACTTATGACTATAGAAGGACCAGATAACATGAGCAGCAACAGTCTCATACACAGGAATCTGATCACAACCAATCAAACAACTCATTAATCTGCACACATTTTAAATTACTTAAATTAGGAACTAAAGTGTATTAACATACCAGGTATGTATATGTGTGTGTGTGTGTGTGTGTGAGTGTGTGTACATACATAGACAACATCAAATATATATTTATACAGTATTTCTGATTGTGATACCTTGTGCCATTTGTCAAGCTGCTTGCTGACGTATCCTCTCTCGTTGAGGTAGGAGAAACCTTTGGGGATGGACAGGAACCTGGGAAACACACACACACACACACACACACACACACACACACACACACACACACAGTGGGTTCAAGGCTCACAGAAACGAGACACACACACACACACACACACACACAGAGAGACATGGACACACACACACAGAGAGACATGGACACACACACACACACACACAGAGAGACATGGAGAGAGACACACACACACACACACAGAGACATGGACACATACACACAGAGAGACATGGAGAGAGAGACACACACACACACACACAGAGACATGGACACATACACACAGAGAGACATGGAGAGAGACACACACACACACACACACACACACACACACACACACAGAGAGAGACGGAGACACACACACACACACACGTGTGCGGTATGATGTTGGGTGGTGGGGGGGTGTGGAGGTGGAGACGTACCGGAGGAGCAGCAGCAGGCCTTTGTCCCCCAGGTGGGACAGAGCTGGTTTCAGCTGGATCAGAGCGTGGAGGTTGGCCTGGAAACAACAACACAGCACGTTGACACGGAAACAACAACACAGGACGTTGGCAGGGAAAAAACATCACAGCACGTTGACATGGACACAACAACACGGGACGTTGGCACGGAAACACGACAAGAAAACAACAACACAGCACGTTGGCACGGAAACAACAACACGGCACGTTGACACGGAAACAACAACACGGCACGTTGACACGGACACAACAACACGCAAACAACACAGCACGTTGACATGGAAACAACAACACGGCACATTGGCACGGAAACAACAACACGGCACGTTGACATGGACACAACAACACGGCACGTTGGCACGGAAACAACAACACGGCACGTTGACACGGAAACAACAACACAACACATTGACACGGAAACAACAACACGGCACGTTGACACGGAAACAACAACACAGCACGTTGACACAGAAACAACAACACAGCACGTTGACACAGAAACAACAACACAGCACGTTGACATGGAAACAACACGACACGGAAACAACACGGCACGTTGACATGGAAACAACAACACGGCACATTGACATGGAAACACGGCACGTTGACACGGACACAACAACACAGCACGTTGACATGGACACAACACGGCACGTTGACATGAAACAACAACACGCAAAAAACACGGCACGTTGGCAAGGAAACAACAACACGGCATGTTAACATGGAAACAACAACACGGCACGTTGGCACGGAAACAACACGGCATGTTGGCATGGAAAGAACAACACGGCACGTTGACACGGAAACAACAACACGGAAACAACACGGCACGTTGACATGGAAACAACAACACGGCACATTGACATGGAAACAACACTGCACGTTGACACGGAAACAACACAACACGCAAAAAACACGGCACGTTGACATGGACACAACAACACGGCACGTTGGCACGGAAACAACAACACGGCATGTTAACATGGAAACAACAACACGGCACGTTGGCACGGAAACAACACGGCATGTTGGCATGGAAACAACAACAACACAACACATTGACACGGAAACAACAACACGGCATGTTGGCACGGAAACAACAACACGGCACGTTGACACGGAAACAACAACACGGCACGTTGGCACGGAAACAACACGACACGGAAGCAACACGGAACGTTGACATGGAAACAACACGGCACGTTGACACGGAAACAACAACACAGCACGTTGACACGGAAACAACAACACGGCACGTTGACACGGAAACAACAACACGGCACGTTGACACGGAAACAACACGGCATGTTGGCATGGAAACAACAACAACACAACACATTGACATGGAAACAACAACACCGCATGTTGGCACGGAAACAACAACACGGCATGTTGGCACGGAAACAACAACAACACAACACATTGACACGGAAACAACAACACGGCACGTTGGCACGGAAACAACAACACGGCACGTTGACACGGAAACAACAACGGCACGTTGACACGGAAACAACAACCGCGGCGTTGACACGGAAACAACACGGCATGTTGGCATGGAAACAACAACAACACAACACATTGACATGGAAACAACAACACCGCATGTTGGCACGGAAACAACAACACGGCACGTTGGCACGGAAACAACACGACACGGAAGCAACACGGCACGTTGACACGGAAACAACAACACAGCACGTTGACACGGAAACAACACGACACGGAAACAACACGGCACGTTGACATGGAAACAACAACACGGCACATTGACATGGAAACACGGCACGTTGACACGGACACAACAACACAGCACGTTGACATGGACACAACACGGCACGTTGACACGGAAACAACACAACACGCAAAAAACACGGCACGTTGACATGGACACAACAACACGGCACGTTGGCACGGAAACAACAACACGGCATGTTAACATGGAAACAACAACACGGCACGTTGGCACGGAAACAACACGGCATGTTGGCATGGAAACAACAACAACACAACACATTGACACGGAAACAACAACACGGCATGTTGGCACGGAAACAACAACACGGCACGTTGACACGGAAACAACAACACGGCACGTTGACACGGAAACAACAACACGGCACGTTGGCACGGAAACAACACGACACGGAAGCAACACGGAACGTTGACATGGAAACAACACGGCACGTTGACACGGAAACAACAACACAGCACGTTGACATGGAAACAACACGGCACGTTGACATGGAAACAACACGGCACGTTGACACGGAAACAACAACACGGCACGTTGACACGGAAACAACACGGCATGTTGGCATGGAAACAACAACAACACAACACGGCATGTTGGCACGGAAACAACAACACGGCATGTTGGCACGGAAACAACAACACGGCACGTTGGCACGGAAACAACACGACACGGAAGCAACACGGAACGTTGACATGGAAACAACACGGCACGTTGACACGGAAACAACAACACAGCACGTTGACATGGAAACAACACGGCACGTTGACATGGAAACAACACGGCACGTTGACACGGAAACAACAACACGGCACGTTGACACGGAAACAACACGGCATGTTGGCATGGAAACAACAACAACACAACACGGCATGTTGGCACGGAAACAACAACACGGCATGTTGGCACGGAAACAACAACACAACACGTTGACACGGAAACAACAACACGGCATGTTGGCACGGAAACAACAACACGGCACGTTGACACGGAAACAACAACACGGCACGTTGACACGGAAACAACAACACGGCACGTTGACACGGAAACAACAACACGGCACGTTGGCACGGAAACAACACGACACGGAAGCAACACGGCACGTTGACATGGAAACAACACGGCACGTTGACACGGAAACAACAACACAGCACGTTGACATGGAAACAACACGGCACGTTAACACGGAAACAACAACACGGCACGTTGACACGGAAACAACACGGCATGTTGGCATGGAAACAACAACAACAACACAACACATTGACACGGAAACAACAACACCGCATGTTGGCACGGAAACAACAACACGGCACGTTGACACGGAAACAACAACACGGAAACAACACGGCACGTTGACATGGAAACAACAACACGGCACATTGACATGGAAACAACACGGCACGTTGACATGGAAACAACACAACACGCAAAAAACACGGCACGTTGACATGGACACAACAACACGGCACGTTGGCACGGAAACAACAACACGGCATGTTAACATGGAAACAACAACACGGCACGTTGGCACGGAAACAACACGGCATGTTGGCATGGAAACAACAACAACACAACACATTGACACGGAAACAACAACACGGCATGTTGGCACGGAAACAACAACACGGCACGTTGACACAGAAACAACAACACGGCACGTTGACACGGAAACAACAACACGGCACGTTGACACGGAAACAACAACACGGCACGTTGACACGGAAACAACACGGCACGTTGACACGGAAACAACACGGCACGTTGACACGGAAACAACACGGCACGTTGACACGGAAACAACACGGCACGTTGGCACGGAAACAACACGGCACGTTGGCACGGAAACAACACGACACGAAAACAACACGGCACGTTGACACGGAAACAACAACACAGCATGTTGACATGGAAACAACAACACGGCACGTTGACACGGAAACAACAACACGGCACGTTGACACGGAAACAACACGGCACGTTGACACGGAAACAACACGGCACGTTGACACGGAAACAACACGGCACGTTGACACGGAAACAACACGGCACGTTGACACGGAAACAACACGGCACGTTGACACGGAAACAACAACACGGCACGTTGACACGGAAACAACACCTTGTGCCTTTATATTCATATTATTTTGTTTATTTACATTATTTTATTTTTTACATGATATATTAATATATCCAACGTGTGATTTAAGTTATTTTAATATATTGTAAGTTATATTATATATTCATTATATATGCGGCCACCTTGTCCTCGCAGGCCTCATCCAGCACGTCCAGCGCCTCCATGGAGACGGCCTTGCTGTGGTCGTGCAGCTGGGTGACGAGCAGCTCCATCCCCCAGCTGCTGAAGAACTCCACGCTGGCTCGCAGCAGCACGCGCAGCTGCTTGGTGGCGTACAGCCGGCACGCCTACAACACACACACACACAGAGAGAGAGAGAGAGAGAGAGAGAGAGAGAGAGAGAGAGAGAGAGAGAGAGAGAGAGAGAGAGAGAGAGAGAGAGAGAGAGACCCCCCTTTATTTATTCTATTTCCAGGTGATCTCAGATGAGTTCTGTGTAATTTGACGTGTTAACGTGGACTAGAGGAGGAGTGCCGGCCTCACA
>JABXJD010000323.1:357500-360000 GCA_013375575.1 Percina caprodes | reverse complement strand
GCGTGTGTAGAGCAGAATATCTCCACATGTAAATGTAAAAAATAAAAGGGGTCGGTACCATAACTTTCATTGTGTCAATTATAGGTATCAATGAAACCAGAAGGAATTTTTCAGTTAATTGAACATCCAGTATGAATTAAGGAGGTAAAAACCTGGATGACCTACAATTTCCCAACTCTAAAAAGGTAAAAACTGAAGTTATTCGGTAACAACCGCTGCAGCTGTGTGAATACTCACCCTAACCTCCATATTTGGGATGCAGAGTAAGCCAATTAAAGACTGGATTCCAGAGTTGCCAGCCTTGCATAGGTTGATAATCCCTGAGTGAAGAAAGAGAAAGCATCAGGTAGGGATGCAGCGAGTCTGGTTGACTCAAGTTTAAGACCTTTTAAACCTGGTGTCAGACTAGACTAGTCAGTTTGTGACCCGGGAGGACCTTTTTCAGACTTTTTTTTTAGTCTCCACCACCTTACTAATTTTACACTTTTTGGAATTCATGGTCAATAACCCTCATTTATATAGAATTATACCTAATATTAGAGTTAAAAAAGCAGAAATTATGAATTATTATTAGGACAACAGGAGCATTACGTCCCTGCAGAAACTGTTAGAATGTCTCAAATGTATTCGATATAACAATCTGACCCCAGAACAGCGTGTGATGTCATCAGGCACTCAGCGTTTTATTGGCTGTTGGATGAAATAAAAATATTAACGTTTCTTATTTAAATAAGAAAATTTGTTCCTTACCAGACCAGGAGCGGAAGGCTGCCACGATGGCCATCCTGCTGGACAGGAAACGGGCCTCTCTGTCCTCCCTGAGGACACACACACACACAAACACACACACACAGCAGCAGGTCAACACACAGCAGCAGGTTGACACACACACACACACACACAGCAGAGGTCAACACACAGCAGCAGGTCGACACACACACACACACACAGCAGAGGTCAACACACACACTTACTTGAGTTGCCCTTCAGTCGTGTCGGCGTTGTGACGGTAGTGAAAATCTGTGAAAGGTGCGAGGATTTGCTAAAGGAAACACACACAGAGAGAGAGAGAGAGAGAGAGAGAGAGAGAGAGAGAGAGAGAGAGAGAGAGAGAGAGGAATGAGAACAAAACAACAAAAATATATATTGTGTGTGCATGTGTTTACAGACAACCAGGATGTAGAAAACTGGTGTGTGTGTGTGTGTGTGTGTGTGTGTGTGTGTCTCTCATGAGTCATCACACGGAGGCAGAGACCAAACTATCTTCTGCTGAGAGCTGCAATAGAAGAATCATCGCCAACTATTTTGATTTGAAGTTTTTCATGCAAAAAATTAAAAATAAAATGCTTTTTTTCAGCCCCCCCAAATATGGAGGAATCTGCTCCTTTCTGTTTCATGTCATTTTAAACTGAATATATTGGTTTTTTTAAGACACCGTTGGACTTTGAGAGTAATTGGGATTGAAATGTTTCAGTTTGATTGGTTTTATAGAAAAAACGATTATTAAATTATCTACACAATAATCGGCAGATTAATGGATAACAGAACTACTGAGTGTGTGTCACTGTGTGTGTGTGTTTATCTATGTGTGTGTGTGTGTCTGTGTCTCTGTGTGTGTACCTCCAGCTCCACGTCCACGCGGACGTACTGCCGGGTGCGTGGGTGGTTGAGCAGATGGAGGATGGTGGTGATCAGAGCCTCGTTGATGCGGCTCAGCTGACAGTCGATGACGCTCTTTAGGATGGTGCTGAGGCCGCCACGCTTGGCCACCACCTCCGGGTTCTTCAGGGCTGCAGAGAGAGAGAGAGAGAGAGAGAGAGAGATGTATCAGAGAGATGCTGCTCTATACATGCTAAAAGTAGTGATTATTTCCATGGAGTCTGGTGGAGATATGCTGCTCTATACACGCTAAAAGTAGTGATTATTTACATGGAGTCTGGTGGAGATATGCTGCTCTATACACGCTAAAAGTAGTGATTATTTACATGGAGTCTGGTGGAGATATGCTGCTCTATACACGCTAAAAGTAGTGATTATGTACATGGAGTCTGGTGGAGATATGCTGCTCTATACACGCTAAAAGTAGTGATTATTTACATGGAGTCTGGTGGAGATATGCTGCTCTATACACACTAAAAGTAGTGATTATTTACATGGAGTCTGGTGGAGATATGCTGCTCTATACACGCTAAAAGTAGTGATTATTTACATGGAGTCTGGTGGGTTTGGTGATGGTGATTTCTGTTTCATGTTAAACTAAAAGGATCTTCCTCTTTAACTAAAAGGTCTATCTCTGTAGGGATCCATCCCATAATGTTGTCACACACTTAGAACAATAAGCTCCCCTTTAATGTCCCTGAGACATCCCTAATGTGCAGAGACTCACCAAGCTCACATATGATGGCGATGGCTGCGCGGACCATGCGGTCTCTCTCCTGAAGTCCGTCCGTTCCCACAGCGATGAGGGAGTTAGCAACAGAGGAGGGGAACAGCATGGCGT
>JABXJD010000323.1:327500-352500 GCA_013375575.1 Percina caprodes | reverse complement strand
TGACTGTTTTTTGTGACAAACATGTATGTGTTCCGATCACTCTATCACAGAAAAATAAGAGTTGTAGAACTTATTGAAGACTCAAGACAGCCATAACATTGTGATTTTCTACAAGTGTATGTACACTTTTGACCACAACTGTATATATATATATATACACTCACCGGCCACTTTATTAGGTACCCCATGCTAGTAACGGGTTGGACCCCCTTTTGCCTTCAGAACTGCCTCAATTCTTCGTGGCATAGATTCAACAAGGTGCTGGAAGCATTCCTCAGGGAGTTTGGTCCATATTGACATGATGGCATCACACAGTTGCCGCAGATTTGTCGGCTGCACATCCATGATGCGAATCTCCCGTTCCACCACATCCCAAAGATGCTCTATTGGATTGAGATCTGGTGACTGTGGAGGCCATTTGAGTACAGCGAACTCATTGTCATGTTCAAGAAACCAGTCTGTGATGATTCCAGCTTTATGACATGGCGCATTATCCTGCTGAAAGTAGCCATCAGAAGTTGGGTACATTATGGTCATAAAGGGATGGACATGGTCAGCAACAATACTCAGGTAGGCTGTGGCGTTGCAACGATGCTCAATTGGTACCAAGGGGCCCAAAGAGTGCCAAGAAAATATTCCCCACACCATGACACCACCACCACCAGCCTGAACCGTTGATACAAGGCAGGATGGATCCATGCTTTCATGTTGTAGACGCCAAATTCTGACCCTACCATCCGACTGTCGCAGCAGAAATCGAGACTCATCAGACCAGGCAACGTTTTTCCAATCTTCTATTGTCCAATTTCGATGAGCTTGTGCAAATTGTAGTCTCAGTTTCCTGTTCTTAGCTGAAAGGAGTGGCACCCGATGTGGTCTTCTGCTGCTGTAGCCCATCTGCCTCAAAGTTCGACGTACTGTGCGTTCAGAGATGCTCTTCTGCCCACCTTGGTTGTAACGGGTGGTTATTTGAGTCACTGTTGCCCTTCTATCAGCTCGAACCAGTCTGGCCATTCTCCTCTGACCTCTGGCATCAACAAGGCATTTCCGCCACAGAACTGCCGCTCACTGGATGTTTTTCTTTTTCGGACCATTCTCTGTAAACCCTAGAGATGGTTGTGCGTGAAAATCCCAGTAGATTAGCAGTTTCTGAAATACTCAGACCAGCCCTTCTGGCACCAACAATCATGCCACGTTCAAAGTCACTCAAATCACCTTTCTTCCCCATACTGATGCTCGGTTTGAACTGCAGGAGATTCTCTTGACCATGTCTACATGCCTAAATGCACTGAGTTGCTGCCATGTGATTGGCTGCTTAGAAATTAAGTGTTAACGAGCAGTTGGACAGGTGTACCTAATAAAGTGGCCGGTGAGTGAGTGTGTGTATATATATATATATATATATATATATAACATAACAATATTATAACGTAATACATTTGAACACTTTCAACACTCATCTTTCTCCTAAAGTCACCGGGACGTCTTCCTAACAAGTTATTCATTCATAAATAATAAATAATAAATAATGAATCATGTGCAGGATGTAATAACAGAAATATTCTTTATTTGTGGAACTTGTATTAACAGATTACACATTTATAGATGTTCAGTCTGGTCACATATCCCCCCCCCCCATAGTTAACCCAACTCTTGACCCCCAAAAAAAAAAATATACACCAACCATAAACATAACTCATGTGCAGTAAATCAGCCGGATGTTTGGATGAGTTAGCACCGCTTTGTCTCCCGGACAGTCGAGGTCAGCTGTTGCTAGGTAACCACATGTATAATATATAACCTTATATAGTGTATATAGGTCAACTGTTGCTAGGTGACCACTATATATAGGTCATCTGTTGCTAAGTGACCACCATATTTAGGTCAGCTGTTGCTAGGTGACCACCATATTTAGGTTAGCTGTTGCTAGGTGACTACCATATTTAGGTCAGCTGTTGCTAGGTGACCACCATATTTAGGTTAGCTGTTGCTAGGTGACTACCATATTTAGGTTAGCTGTTGCTAGGTGACCACCATTGCTAGGTGACCACCATATTTAGGTCAGCTGTTGCTAGGTGACCACCATATATAGGTCATCTGTTGCTAGGTGACCACCATATTTAGGTCAGCTGTTGCTAGGTGACCACCATTGCTAGGTGACCACCATATACAGGTCAGCTGCTGCTAGGTGACCACCATTGCTAGGTGACCACCATATATAGGTCATCTGTTGCTAGGTGACCACTATATATGGGTCATCTGTTGCTAAGTGACCACCATATTTAGGTCAGCTGTTGCTAGGTGACCACCATTGCTAGCTGACCACCATATACAGGTCATCTGTTGCTAGGTGACCACCATTGCTAGGTGACCACCATATACAGGTCAGCTGTTGCTAGGTGACCACCATTGCTAGGTGACCACCATATACAGGTCAGCTGTTGCTACACTGTAAGAAAGAGAAGAGTTCTGGCAGAATGATTTAACTTCCTGTTGTCTTCACGCCGACCGTGACAACAACGTTGTTCATGTTGTTTTCTTTTAGTGACGTTTTAGACGTTTCCCCGTGAGACTCTTCCTACCGACAGGTCACCAAAGTAAAGGCGCTGACACCAACCCATAACCGCCGTCTGATTGGTGGAGAGCTAACCCGGGGATGAGAAATCTGATTGGTGGAGATGTGTGTATGTGTGTGTGTATATCTGTGTGCGTATATATCTGTGTGTGTGTATATCTGTGTGCGTGTGTGTGTATGTATATCTGTGTGCGTGTATGTGTGTGTATGTATATCTTTGTGTGTGTGTGTGTGTGTGTATATCTGTGTGTGTGTGTGTGTATGTATATCTGTGTGTGTGTGTGTGTGTGTGTGTACAGTGGTGCTCAAAAGTTTACATACACATGCTTAAGTTGACTAAAAAGAGGAATAAAAAAATCATGTTTTGGAAATTTATTTTAATACCTAAATTAAAAAATGAGGTAAAATCCAACCTTTAAGGACACCAATTTTCTTTGTGAATGAATAACGATTGTAAATAAATAAATGTTCTTATTTAAAATACAGGGGTCATAAGTATACATACCCTATGTTAAATTCCCATAGAGGCAGGCAGATTTTTATTATTAAAGGCCAGTTATTTCCTGGATTCAGGATATTATGCATCCTGATAAAGTTCCTTGGCCTTTAGAATTAAAATAGCCCCACATCATCACATACTCTTCACCATGCTTAGAGATAGGCATGGGATACTTTCTATAAAATCATCTCTCAATGCAAATCAAACCAGGTATTAGTCTAACTGAAATAAAACCATGCCTATCTCTAAGCATGGTGAAGAGTATGTGATGATGTGGGGCTATTTTAATTCTAAAGGCCAAGGGAACTTTATCAGGATGCATAATATCCTGAATCCAGGAAATAACTGGCCTTTAATAATAAAAATCTGCCTGCCTCTATGGGAATTTAACATAGGGGTATGTATACTTATGACCCCTGTATTTTAAATAAGAACATTTATTTATTTACAATACGTTATTCATTCACAAAGAAAATTGGTGTCCTTAAAGGTTGGATTTTACCTCATTTTTTAATTTAGGTATTAAAATAAATTTCCAAAACATGATTTTTTTATTCCTCTTTTTAGTCAACTTAAGCATGTGTATGTAAACTTTTGAGCACCACTGTATGTATATCTGTGTGTGTGTGTGTGTGTGTGTGTGTGTGTATGTATATCTGTGTGTGTGTGTGTGTGTGTGTGTGTGTGTATGTATATCTGTGTGTGTGTGTTTTAATGAGACATATTGAACCCTGTAATATTTCATATTACTTCAATGTGCAGATGAAGTTGTAGAATCCAGACAGAATCAGAGTTTTTTGGGCGCTGTGTGTTAGGACTTGAAGACGTGCACGGCGCTGTGTGTGTTAGACGTGCACGGCGCTGTGTGTGTTAGACGTGCACGGCGCTGTGTGTTAGGACTTGAAGACGTGCACGGCGCGGACCACGTACTGGCGGCAGATGGGACACTCGTTCAGCCTCTTGCTGCAGCGGGTGCAGGTGATCATGTGACCGCACTCCAGCAGGACGCAGTCGATCACGGCGTCCATGCAGATACGGCAGAGACCGTCGTCATGGAGAGACAGAGGTCTCGTCTCACCGTCTGACACACACACACACACACACACACACACACACACACACACACACACACACACACACACACACACACACACACACACACACACACACACACACACACACACACACACACACACACACACACACACACACACACACACACACACACACACACACACACACACACACACACACACACACACACACACACACACACAGTAACTAACTGGAATGTATTATACTGTGTAAGGTAATTGTTGTTGTGGTGTTGCCGGCGGCAACAGAGCGAGGAGCTTACCGGCCATGGTGCCGTTGCAGACTGGAGGGGGGGGGGCCACATCTTTAGGAAGAAAGGAAGAGAATCATATCGTCACATGTATAAAAACTACAACTCTGAGCTTCACTATTAGCCAAAATAATTCATATTTCCTGCTTTTTAACTCTAATATTATTATAATTCTGTATAAATGAGGGTTATTGACCATGAATTCCAGGAAGTATAAAACTAGTGAGGTGGTCGAGGAGACTACAAGTCTGAAAAAGGGACAAAATGTCAAAGTGTTGTCCGTTGTTGCCCCGGGAGGACGACACCGGGGTAAATACAACCCTTAAATCCATCTGGTGTTACGGCCCGTTGCCCCGAGCTACGGGATGTAACACTGTCTCTGTGTTACATCACATCATAACAGTCGTATCGCGTCTCATTGTTGACCTTTCCTGTCTACTACTCTTCATCATGTCTAGTGTACGTGAAATGGTCAGAGGAAGCAGAGGTTTGAGGTTACTATGGTTACTAACAGGAAGTGGTATCTTACCTGAGGTTACAGTACTGCTCACATGTTCCCCTGCAAGAAAAACAGACCGGTTACATCTGCATATAACATGCCCCCCCCCCTTTAATGTTAGACCCCCTGCTTAATGTTAGTGTGTGAGTGTGTGTGTCATGTGTAACTTACGAGACCTCTGGTTGACCTGAACCCTCCGGTGGTCCTGGGTCTCCTGGTGGTCCTGGGTCCGTTGGTCCTGGGTCTCCCGGTGGTCCTGGGTCCTCCGCTGGTCCTGGGTCTCCCGCTGGTCCTGGGTCCTCCGCTGGTCCTGGGTCTCCCGGTACAGGCGGCCCACGCGCTCCACCAGCTCCCACTTCTCACAGCATCCTGAGTAGCTGACGAAGTTCCGGGCCAGGATCTCCTTCAGCTGGCGGACGGACAGATCCTCCACGTCTCGGAGACTGGAGACGTCCGACAGAGACGCCCGGCGCCGCGTCGGAGGACTGACCTGGAGGACGAGAGGACGCCGGGCGTCAGGGACGCAACTACACACTCAAATACCTCGTACTCATCAACTACACACTCAAATACCTCGTACTCATCAACTACACACTCAAATACCTCGTACTCATCAACTACACACTCAAATACCTCGTACTCATCAACTACACACTCAAATACCTCGTACTCATCAACTACACACTCAAATACACACTCAAATACCTCGTACTCATCAACTACACACTCAAATACCTCGTACTCATCAACTACACACTCAAATACCTCGTACTCATCAACTACACACTCAAATACCTCGTACTCATCAACTACACACTCAAATACCTCGTACTCATCAACTACACACTCAAATACCTCGTACTCATCAACTACACACTCAAATACCTCGTACTCATCAACTACACACTCAAATACACACTCAAATACCTCGTACTCATCAAATACACACTCAAATACCTCGTACTCATCAACTACACACTCAAATACCTCGTACTCATCAACTACACACTCAAATACCTCGTACTCATCAACTACACACTCAAATACACACTCAAATACCTCGTACTCATCAACTACACACTCAAATACCTCGTACTCATCAACTACACACTCAACTACACACTCAAATACCTCGTACTCATCAACTACACACTCAAATACCTCGTACTCATCAACTACACACTCAAATACCTCGTACTCATCAACTACACACTCAAATACCTCGTACTCATCAACTACACACTCAAATACCTCGTACTCATCAACTACACACTCAAATACACACTCAAATACCTCGTACTCATCAACTACACACTCAAATACCTCGTACTCATCAACTACACACTCAACTACACACTCAAATACCTCGTACTCATCAACTACACACTCAAATACCTCGTACTCATCAACTACACACTCAAATACCTCGTACTCATCAACTACACACTCAAATACCTCGTACTCATCAACTACACACTCAAATACCTCGTACTCATCAACTACACACTCAAATACCTCGTACTCATCAACTACACACTCAAATACCTCGTACTCATCAACTACACACTCAAATACACACTCAAATACCTCGTACTCATCAACTACACACTCAAATACCTCGTACTCATCAACTACACACTCAAATACCTCGTACTCATCAACTACACACTCAAATACCTCGTACTCATCAACTACACACTCAAATACCTCGTACTCATCAACTACACACTCAAATACCTCGTACTCATCAACTACACACTCAAATACACACTCAAATACCTCGTACTCATCAACTACACACTCAAATACCTCGTACTCATCAACTACACACTCAAATACCTCGTACTCATCAACTACACACTCAAATACACACTCAAATACCTCGTACTCATCAACTACACACTCAAATACCTCGTACTCATCAACTACACACTCAAATACACACTCAAATACCTCGTACTCATCAACTACACACTCAAATACCTCGTACTCATCAACTACACACTCAAATACCTCGTACTCATCAACTACACACTCAAATACACACTCAAATACCTCGTACTCATCAACTACACACTCAAATACCTCGTACTCATCAACTACACACTCAAATACCTCGTACTCATCAACTACACACTCAAATACCTCGTACTCATCAACTACACACTCAAATACACACTCAAATACCTCGTACTCATCAACTACACACTCAAATACCTCGTACTCATCAACTACACACTCAAATACCTCGTACTCATCAACTACACACTCAAATACCTCGTACTCATCAACTACACACTCAAATACCTCGTACTCATCAACTACACACTCAAATACCTCGTACTCATCAACTACACACTCAAATACCTCGTACTCATCAACTACACACTCAAATACCTCGTACTCATCAACTACACACTCAAATACACACTCAAATACCTCGTACTCATCAACTACACACTCAAATACCTCGTACTCATCAACTACACACTCAAATACCTCGTACTCATCAACTACACACTCAAATACCTCGTACTCATCAACTACACACTCAAATACCTCGTACTCATCAACTACACACTCAAATACCTCGTACTCATCAACTACACACTCAAATACCTCGTACTCATCAACTACACACTCAAATACACACTCAAATACCTCGTACTCATCAACTACACACTCAAATACCTCGTACTCATCAACTACACACTCAAATACCTCGTACTCATCAACTACACACTCAAATACCTCGTACTCATCAACTACACACTCAAATACACACTCAAATACCTCGTACTCATCAACTACACACTCAAATACCTCGTACTCATCAACTACACACTCAAATACCTCGTACTCATCAACTACACACTCAAATACACACTCAAATACCTCGTACTCATCAACTACACACTCAAATACCTCGTACTCATCAACTACACACTCAAATACCTCGTACTCATCAACTACACACTCAAATACCTCGTACTCATCAACTACACACTCAAATACACACTCAAATACCTCGTACTCATCAACTACACACTCAAATACCTCGTACTCATCAACTACACACTCAAATACCTCGTACTCATCAACTACACACTCAAATACCTCGTACTCATCAACTACACACTCAAATACCTCGTACTCATCAACTACACACTCAAATACCTCGTACTCATCAACTACACACTCAAATACCTCGTACTCATCAACTACACACTCAAATACACACTCAAATACCTCGTACTCATCAACTACACACTCAAATACCTCGTACTCATCAACTACACACTCAAATACCTCGTACTCATCAACTACACACTCAAATACCTCGTACTCATCAACTACACACTCAAATACCTCGTACTCATCAACTACACACTCAAATACACACTCAAATACCTCGTACTCATCAACTACACACTCAAATACCTCGTACTCATCAACTACACACTCAAATACCTCGTACTCATCAACTACACACTCAAATACCTCGTACTCATCAACTACACACTCAAATACCTCGTACTCATCAACTACACACTCAAATACACACTCAAATACCTCGTACTCATCAACTACACACTCAAATACCTCGTACTCATCAACTACACACTCAAATACCTCGTACTCATCAACTACACACTCAAATACCTCGTACTCATCAACTACACACTCAAATACCTCGTACTCATCAACTACACACTCAAATACCTCGTACTCATCAACTACACACTCAACTACACACTCAAATACCTCGTACTCATCAACTACACACTCAAATACCTCGTACTCATCAACTACACACTCAAATACCTCGTACTCATCAACTACACACTCAAATACCTCGTACTCAGAACTAAGTACTAAGAAAAGCGACAAAATAGTCAAAAAGCTTCAATAATGTCAGAAAACCCAAAAGTTACAAAACAAAACGAGTGAGATGTCTCTCTGTAGAGGAGAGAGGAAGAGGAGAGAGAGGAAGAGGAGAGAGGAAGAGGAGAGAGAGGAAGAGGAGAGAGAATAAGAGGAGAGAGAGGAAGAGGAGAGAGAGGAGAGAGAGGAGAGAGGAATACGAGAGAGGGGAAGAGAGGAAGAGGAGAGAGGGGAAGATGAGAGAGGGGAAGAGGAGAGAGAGGAAGAGGAGAGAGGGGAAGATGAGAGAGGGGAAGAGGAGAGAGAGGAAGAGGAGAGAGAGAATAAGAGGAGAGAGGAATACGAGAGAGGGGAAGAGAGGAAGAGGAGAGAGGGGAAGATGAGAGAGGGGAAGAGGAGAGAGAGGAAGAGGAGAGAGAGGAGAGAGGAGCGAGAGGAAGAGGAGAGAGAGAAAGAGAGGAAGAGGAGAGAGAGGAAGAGGAGAGAGGAAGTGACAAAATGCTTCACTTCAAAATAAAAGACCCAAAGTAAAATATAAATATACTATAAATATAATATAACATACTATATGTAATCAGACAGCCATAAAACCCCTAAGTGACTCTGATTGGCTAACGAGAGCCTGAGCTTCTCGGGACTCTGATTGGCTAACGAGGGCTTGAGCTTCTCGGGACTCTGATTGGCTAACGAGAGCTTGAGCTTCTCGGGACTCTGATTGGCTAACGAGGGCTTGAGCTTCTCGGGACTCTGATTGGCTAACGAGGGCTTGAGCTTCTCGGGACTCTGATTGGCTAACGAGAGCCTGAGCTTCTCGGGACTCTGATTGGCTAACGAGGGCTTGAGCTTCTCGGGACTCTGATTGGCTAACGAGGGCTTCTCGTCCCACTGCCCCCTACAGGTGTGGCGTGCTGTTGGCGGCGTACAGACACCGCAACGCTGGACCACATCACATGATGCGATGACATCACCTCACCTCCGGAGAGCGCTCGCCGGCGTCCAGGTTCAGCAGAGACTGAGACGCCGCGTCACCCGAGTCCTGCACCACAGAAGAAGAAATACACTGCTCACGAAAAAAAAACATAGAAATAGAAACAGATTCATACAAGTTACTGAGTGAAAGGAAATGATCTCGTATCTCTGTCTGTCTGTCTGTCTGTCTGTCTGTCTGTCTGTCTGTCTCTCTCTGTCTGTCTGTCTGTCTGTCTCTCTCTGTCTGTCTGTCTGTCTGTCTGTCTGTGTCTGTCTCTCTCTCTCTATCTATCCTGTTTCTCTCCCCCGATCAGCTGACCTGGTTGGTGTCCGAGCTGTTGCTGCGGCTGATTGGCTGTCCCTGCGGCGGCGGCGAGCGTGCGTCCTCCTCGTCCTGGTTGCCGTGGTGACACAGCACCAGTTCCACCAGGTCCTCCTTCTCCCTGCAGGTTTCCGTGGAGACGTTGCGCAGCAGCAGGTACTGACGCAGCTCTCGAACCCGCAACCGCATCAGCCGCGGCCGCTGGAACGCCGTCGCCCGTAGCAACCGGCACACGGAGCACAGACGGACGTCGTCCTGCAGCTCAGAGCACGCAGAGCAGAACGTCTTCCTGCAGTCACTGCACATATACTGGGGGGGGGACAGGGAGGGAGAGACAGGGAGGGGGAGAGACAGGGAGAGAGAGACAGGGAGGGAGAGACAGGGAGGGGGAGAGACAGGGAGGGAGACAGGGAGGGAGACAGGGAGGGACACAGGGAGGGAGACAGAGACAAACAGGTTTGTGTTACAATCCACCATATAATATAATATATGTAATAATAATAATAATAATTATAATAAAGATCTTTCACTTTTAGTCCTGAATGTATATTTTGATGTTTTACTTTGACTGTAAGAGTAACAGTAACAGAGTATTAATCCACTGTAAGAGTATATCTACAGTGTAAAAGAGTATTTCTACACAGTAACGGAGTACTTGTACACAGTGGTATGGATCTGGTACCCACCTTCCTCCTGAAGACAGAGAAGGCCTGACCACAGGCCTTGCACAGCGGGCTGGGGCTCCCTGAGCTGCTGGGGGGGTACGTGGAGTACCCCGCACTGGGGGCGAATCTGAAGGGTCCCGCCCCGGCCCCAAACCCCGGCTGCTGGCCTCGGACCGCCCCGGTGCCCATGACGTCACTCAGCAGACCACAACATGAAGCCCACATGGACGAGGCTCCTGCCTGAAAGTCACATCAATCCTGCTGAGCTAGCATATCTCCACCAGACTCCATGTATATAATCACTACTTTTAGCGTGTATAGAGCAGCATATCTCCACCAGACTCCATGTAAATAATCACTACTTTTAGCGTGTATAGAGCAGCATATCTCCACCAGACTCCATGTAAATAATCACTACTTTTAGCGTGTATAGAGCAGCATATCTCCACCAGACTCCATGTAAATAATCACTACTTTTAGCGTGTATAGAGCAGCATATCTCCACCAGACTCCATGTAAATAATCACTACTTTTATCAGCGTGAAACACACTTCATTCAAAGTGGACAGAAACTAAATAAAACTACCAAAAGCCGTCTTGGTTCATCTTTCCACTGTTCCACCAATCAGCACTCTGGTCTGGTTGGAATAAACTCTTAATTCACCCATTTACATGTGGAGATATGCTGCTCTATACACGCTAAACGTAGTGATTATTTACATGGAGTCTGGTGGAGATATGCTGCTCTATACACGCTAAAAGTAGTGATTATTTACATGGAGTCTGGTGGAGATATGCTGCTCTATACACGCTAAAAGAGCTAACAGCTGACTGCACACACAAACACACAGTTAATGTTACAATATGTATGATAACCATCACATCCAAACACATTTAGCTTAATCATTTAATGGTTAACATCTCCATTAAATTCGATGTTAAGAGGCAGCTGTCAGAGTTGACCGTTATGAGCATTAGCAGCTAACTGGCTAACGTTAGCTGCTTTACCGTAGGCTCTCGTTAGCTGCTAGCTAAAGTAGCTAAGCGGAGCTAAGCCTGGATCAGAGGGTTATGTACAGATAACGGCACCTTCATCGCAGCTCCGGCATTTCTACCGTGAAGGAGGAGGCTGGCGGTGAAATCATCTCAACACGGAGCATCACCATCACTTCTTTAACTGCCTGAATGCGTCCTGATGAGACCAACGGTCGAGCCCCGAGCACCGCGGCTGCCGCTGCCGCCGCTTCTATACTTTTACCGCCGCTGCCGCCGCATCTGCCGCTGCCGCCGCATCTGTCGCAGCCGCCGCGTCTGCCGCATCTATACTTCTGCCGCCGCAACTGCCGCTGCACTTTTATTTATATATAAATATCTATACATCTCTATATATATAGATATATACATACAGTACATATATATATATATACACACATACATATATATGTACACACAGTACATATACACAGATACATACTGTATATACATATACACATATATATAGCTACACAGTAGATATATATAGATATATAGAGAGAGAGATCATAAAAAAGTGAATTAAAAACGGACTCAGCGATGGTACAAAGGAAATTATTTTAATGGACATTAGCACTTACGTTTTTGGGATTTACAAATATAAAAGATGATCATGTTGACGTGTGGTGACACATTACAGCACGACATCAGGGAGAAACAAGCTGTAATGTTACCCTACAGGACAGATGTTCATCATCAGGGAGAAACAAGCTGTAATGTTACCCTACAGGACAGATGTTCAGCATCAGGGAGAAACAAGCTGTAATGTTACCCTACAGGACAGATGTTCAGCATCAGGGAGAAACAAGCTGTAATGTTACCCTACAGGACAGATGTTCATCATCAGGGAGAAACAAGCTGTAATGTTACCCTACAGGACAGATGTTCATCATCAGGTAGAAACAAGCTGTAATGTTACCCTACAGGACAGATGTTCAGCATCAGGTAGAAACAAGCTGTAATGTTACCCTACAGGACAGATGTTCATCATCAGGTAGAAACAAGCTGTAATGTTACCCTACAGGACAGATGTTCATCATCAGGGAGAAACAAGCTGTAATGTTACCCTACAGGACAGATGTTCATCATCAGGGAGAAACAAGCTGTAATGTTACCCTACAGGACAGATGTTCATCATCAGGTAGAAACAAGCTGTAATGTTACCCTACAGGACAGATGTTCATCATCAGGGAGAAACAAGCTGTAATGTTACCCTACAGGACAGATGTTCAGCATCAGGTAGAAACAAGCTGTAATGTTACCCTACAGGACAGATGTTCAGCATCAGGTAGAAACAAGCTGTAATGTTACCCTACAGGACAGATGTTCATCATCAGGTAGAAACAAGCTGTAATGTTACCCTACAGGACAGATGTTCATCATCAGGTAGAAACAAGCTGTAATGTTACCCTACAGGACAGATGTTCATCATCAGGGAGAAACAAGCTGTAATGTTACCCTACAGGACAGATGTTCATCATCAGGTAGAAACAAGCTGTAAACTTTTATTATAAAATCAGGCAAGCTCCGCATTATTTTGCGTGGAAATCCCCCCCCCCATAAATATGCAGACTTTGGCTGATTATGCAATCACATAACCCTCATGTTGTCCTCATGTTGTCCTCATGTGGTCCTATATCAATGTTCTTTTTAATTCCCCAAAATAACATGATTGATTCCACACAACGCTCTTTGCCAAGTACAAATCTCTACTTTCATTAATTTTGGGGCGTCTTATTCAATTTTATAGCATTTGAAACCAAATTGAAGTGTTTTTGAAATAGTATTGAGAGTAAAAGTTGACATATTCCAGTCTGTGATTATCATCAACATCCATTCCTTTAATTTCAGTCTCAATAATTCCTAATTTCTTATAAATGAGCTTTATTGACCATAAATTCCAAAAATAACTAAAACTAAAGTTAATAAGTTAGTGTTACGTAGTGTTGAAAACGTCAAAAAAAGTGAAAGTGAAAAAAAGAGTCTAAAGTGTTGAAAAAAGGGACAAAAAGTAAGAAAAAGTTAAAAATATCGATAAGAAGCGTCAACAAAATGTTGATTTTCAATTTTTTTATTGACCGGAGGACGGCACGAGGGTGAATCCCGTCTTCCTGGAGGGACTGACGGGGACATGTGGACATGGATCACACGCTGCACATTTTCAACGGATGTCTGCCTGACGTTCCCGTGATGTCAGATATGGAGGCCTGCCAACTCACATGATTTATAAAAATACTCTCAAATATTTAAACAACAACAAATAAAAACACACAAGCACGTCTTTAGGAAAGTAATCCACGTCCTTCTGTCCTCTGAGCGTCCGTCTCTCGTCTCAGTATATTCGGGGTAGATGTTCACATTGTTATTCATCTGTAAATGTAATGTACTAACAGATGTATAATGAGACATCCCATCCCATGTTAGTCCCCGAGGCGAGCGGGGACTAACATGTCTTCTGCAGCAGTTTGTCCTCCGTCAGTCTGAAGGGGACGGACACGGACATCTCGGCGATGAAGCGCTCGCACGCCGTCCGCGTCACCTGCTTACAGAAGCGGAGGTCGATCTGACAGATGCTCCCGCAGCGCTTAAAGAAGGTGAGGGAGTGGTCCGTGACCCGGTTACACACTGGAGGACACGGAGGACAACAGTTACACACTGGAGGACACGGAGGACAACTGTTACACACTGGAGGACACGGAGGACAACAGTTACACACTGGAGGACACGGAGGACATGTGTTACACACTGGAGGACACGGAGGACAACTGTTACACACTGGAGGACACGGAGGACAACTGTTACACACTGGATAACACGAGGAGACGGAGGACAACAGTTACACACTGGAGGACACAGAGGACAACAGTTACACACTGGAGGACACGGAGGACATGTGTTACACACTGGAGGACACGGAGGACAACTGTTACACACTGGAGGACACGGAGGACAACTGTTACACACTGGATAACACGAGGAGACGGAGGACAACAGTTACACACTGGAGGACACAAAGAGACGGCGGACAACAGTTACACACTGGAAGACACGGAAGACAACAGTCACACACTAGAGGATGACAACAGTTACACACCGGAGGACATGGAGGACAACAATCACACACTGGAGGACATGGAGGACAACAGTCACACACTGGAGGACAACAGTTACACACCGGAGGACATGGAGGACAACAATCACACACTGGAGGACATGGAGGACAACAGTCACACACTGGAGGACAACAGTTACACACTGGAGGACATGTAGGACAACAGTCACACACTGGAGGACAACAGTTACACACTGGAGGACATGGAGGACAACGGTTACACACTGGAGGACATGTAGGACAACAGTCACACACTGGAGGACAACAGTTACACACTGGAGGACATGGAGGACAACAGTCACACACTGGAGGACAACAGTTACACACTGGAGGACATGGAGGACAACGGTTACACACTGGAGGACATGGAGGACAACAGTTACACACTGGAGGACGCCAACAGTCACACACTGGAGGACATGGAGGACAACAGTCACACACTGGAGGAAAACAGTCACACTGGAGGACATGAAGGACAACAGTCACACTGGAGGACGACAACAGTTACACACTGGAGGACATGGAGGACAACAGTCACACACTGGAGGAAAACAGTCACACTGGAGGACATGAAGGACAACAGTCACACTGGAGGACAACAGTTACACACTGGAGGACATGGAGGACAACAGTTACACACTGGAGGACGACAACAGTCACACACGGCAGCTTTACATTCATTTCTCATAAACTGGACATCTTGTCTTCTTTCAACAGAGGCGCCCTGCATGTCCCTGTGTGTCCCTGAGTATCACTTTGTGTTTCTGCATGTCCCTGTGTGACTCTGCACGTCCCCATGTCCCCATGTGTCCCTGCGTGTGTCCCTACCCGACAGGTTGATGTCCACCAGCGAGTCCCTGGTGGTCGTCCCGGCGGCCGTCAGCAGGTTGACCGACTGGTCGTTGATGTGGTTGCAGTAGCTCAGGTCCAGCGAGGACAGAGACGCCATCTGGCGGCAGATGAGACGCAGGGACGCGTCCGTGATGTCCAGCCCCGCCAGGCGCAGGTCCCGCACGTTACGCAGCTTGCAGCGGGTGTCCAGCTGGCCTGGGACGCGGAGACAAGAAGACATTCATCGGTCCACGAGACATCTACTGTCTCCTAGCAACGTACAGTCCCTTCCATACAGTCTTACAATGAACTTTATTTATAAAACTTGTGTTTACAGGTCCAGACACCAAGCAGACGGGAAAGCTGGCGTCTGTCCCCCTGTCTCAGGAGGGAAGCGAGTGGACCGTTGCCAAGCAACATGAACAAAGATGTCCACCATCTGGCGAGAAAACTTTCAACTGATTTTAACGATCTGAGAGCACAGACTGGTCTCTCTCTCTGTCTCTCTCTCTCTTCTTTCCTCCCCCCTTACCTGGTCTGTTGTCTGTGGGCGGGGACAGCAAATCTCTCATCTGAGCGTCTTTGAGTCCCTCCACCCACTGGACGTCCAGCGAGCGCAGCAGAGGACAGCTGGAGGTGCAGAGCGCCGACACAGCGGCCCAGGAGCAGCCGGACAACCTCAACACCCGTAGACCTGCAGGACAGTTAGAAACAAGCTGAAACAAGCTGTAATGTAACCCTTTAAGCATGTATAGAGCAGCATATCTCCACCAGACTCCATGTAAATAATTCTGGCTCTATACACACTAAAAGTAGTGATTATTTACATGAAGTCTGGTGGAGATATGCTGCTCTATACACGCTAAAAGTAGTGATTATTTACATGGAGTCTGGTGGAGATATGCTGCTCTATACACGCTAAAAGTAGTGATTATTTACATGGAGTCTGGTGGAGATATGCTGCTCTATACACACTAAAAGTAGTGATTATTTACATGGAGTCTGGTGGAGATATGCTGCTCTATACACACTAAAAGTAGTGATTATTAACATGGAGTCTGGTGGAGATATGCTGCTCTATACACACTAAAAGTAGTGATTATTTACATGGAGTCTGGTGGAGATATGCTGCTCTATACACGCTAAAAGTAGTGATTATTTACATGGAGTCTGGTGGAGATATGCTGCTCTATACACGCTAAAAGTAGTGATTATTAACATGGAGTCTGGTGGAGATATGCTGCTCTATACACACTAAAAGTAGTGATTATTTACATGGAGTCTGGTGGAGATATGCTGCTCTATACACACTAAAAGTAGTGATTATTTACATGGAGTCTGGTGGGTTTGGTGATGGTGATTTCTGTTTCATGTTAAACTAAAAGGATCTTCCTCTTTAACTAAAAGGTCTATCTCTGTAGGGATCCATCCCATAATGATGTCACACACTTAGAATAATAACCTGTCAGCGGACAGGAAGAGACAGAGAGACTTTAAGACTCTACCTGGCAGTCTGTTGATGAGCCAGCTCAGCTGTTTTTTGGAGATGTTGGTCCAGCTGAGATCCAGAGCGAGCGGCTGGCGGCGGATGATCCCGCTGAGCATGAGCGGCGTGATGGACGTGCAGCGGTTCAGATCGATCTTCGTCCACAGTCTCTTATCACAGCACCTGCACAGAGAGGGAGAGGGAGGGAGAGAGAGAGAGAGAGAGACAAAGAGAGTGAGAGACGGAGAGAGAGAGAGAGACAGAGAGAGAGAGAGACAGAGAGAGAGAGAGAGAGAGACGGAGAGAGAGAAAGAGACAGGTTTCCACGTTATTAAAACATTCTGTGCAGAAGTATTTGAGTTATACGTCTGTGTGTGTGTATATCTGTGTGTGTATATCTGTGTGTGTATATCTGTGTGTCTGTATATCTGTGTGTCTGTATATCTGTGTGTGTGTGTGTGTGTGTGTACCATCTGTTCCAGGTCTTGCAGACCCTCATGCAGACACACAGCTCTCGGTGCGTCAGGAAGCTGAACGCCCTCATCCAGACCTCCCGCTGGGCGGCGTGCGTCCTCCCGTCTCTCAGCGGCAGCCTGTCGGGAGGCGGGCTGATCGGCGGCGGCCGGATCACATGACGCTCCACCTGCACACACCTGGGGGGGGAGAGCGGGGGCGGCGGGCGGCTGGGGGGCGTGCTGCGGTTGAAGCCCAGCGGCGTGATGGGACCCGGGTAGAAGTGGCCCAGCTCCCAGGTCCCGTTCAACTCCCGCGGCTTCAGGTGGCGCTGGTCGCCGGGCTCGCCGCCGCTACGGAACAACCTGCACGACGCACAACGACATTCAACATGAAGATGGAGCTGGCTGAGAGGGTGGAGCAACGTATGGGCGGAGAGATTTACTGAGAGACATGTCCAAAGAAATGGCAAAAACGTCAAAACGCATCAAAAAAGTGGGAAAGGTATATATATATATATATATATATATATATATACACACATACATATATACACACACACACACACACACACACAAATATATACATACATACCTGTACATATATACAGTATACACACATCCATATACTGTATTTTGTATATATGTATACAGTATATATGTATCTATATCTATGTATATCTAACTATATACAGTATATATACACACACACACACACACACAGACACACACACACACACACACACACACGAGACCAGTTGGAGAGGGGACAGGAACCTGTGCGTCTCTTGGTTCTCCGGCTCCACGTTGACCGGCTGGCGGTTCTCGTTCTCCGTCTCCTGGATCTCGGCGTCCAGGGCCCGGCTCAGCTCCCGGCTCAGCTCCCGGTTGGGTAGGCGGCGTCTGCGGCGAGCCTTGGGGCGCGGCGGTCCTCTCTCCTGCGTCTCGCTGCCCCCCTCGCTGCTGGGCCCGGCCTGCGGCGAGCTGCACAGGGACTGGTCGCTATCGGCAACCGCCGCGCGCACGCACGCCTGCAGCAGAGCGCTCCTCGAGTCCTTCTCGTCCGGCTCGGCGTCGTCTCCGGTCCTCTCCGCGCCGCTACGAGCGGCGCCCTCCCGTCCTCGCCGTCCTCTTCCTCGTCCGCGTCTTCGTCCTCCTCTTCGGTCTTGATCTGGTGCAGGAGTTTGGAGAAATAGGGATCGTCACACTTCTCCTGCAGGAAGAAAACAGAATGACTTCCATTAACGCTCAGGGATCGAGGCGTAGAGTCACCTCTGGGGGGGGGGGTATGGGGGGGGGATATTTGGGGGGGGGTATGGGGGAGAATCACCAGATGCCTCACAATACGATATTATTGCGATTTTCAACATATTGCAATATTCTGCGATATATTGTAATTTACAAACTTCTCCCACTTCTAATTTTTCCCAATTTCTAAGGACGTCAACATCCGTTTCATCTCAGAAGAAACTCTTCTCTGTTTGATCGTCACACCTGGGGGTACGTTGTTGGGGCTGTCTCCTCCACTAAATCGATCCTGATTGGCCACTTCCATGATGTGGATGTAATGATTGGGTGATGTAATGGGCCGAGCTGTGGCTCTGACACCAGACGAGCACAACAGAAAATGTAAAAGAGTTGATGAACATCTGGAGAGTTTCTCTAATTAACCTTAAATCAGACGTGGGAGGAAGTCTTCTGGAAATGAGCAATGAAGCAGGAATAAGCATAAAAATGACTTATCAGCTAAAGAAATCTTAGTGGACAAAGACCAGAACAGTTGTCAAACGTGAGAACATGACCCGACCTTCTTCCTCCCGCTGAGCTGCTCTTCCTCGTCATCGTCAAACAGCTTCCTCTTCTTCCTCAGCTTGTCTTCGGGCCGCGGGCGGGGGGAAAGCAGCGGCGGCGGCGGCGGGGGGGGCGGGCGCTGCAGAGCGTCCTCGCCTCTGGGCCGCGGCCGCGCTGCAGGGCCGGCGTCCGCCTCCTCCTTGGGGGGCTTCTGCTCCCGCAGCAGGGAGCCGGGGAGGTTGGAGGCGTACTTGAAGCCCGGGCCCCTCTTTTGCTTCAATACCAAAGGGGACAAAACGTGGGAGACAACTTTATACCTTTAGCCTAAAGCAGGCAGGACAACCAACTGGTACACACACACACACACACACACACACACACACACACACACACACCTTTAGCCTAAAGCAGGCAGGACAACCAACTGGTACACACACACACACACACACACACACACACACACACACACACACACACACACACACACCTTTAGCCTAAAGCAGGCAGGACAACCAACTGGTACACACACACACACAAACACACACACACACCTTTAGCCTAAAGCAGGCAGGACAACCAACTGGTACACACACACACACACACACACACACACACCTTTAGCCTAAAGCAGGCAGGACAACCAACTGGTACACACACACACACACACACACACACACACACACACACACACACACACACCTTTAGCCTAAAGCAGGCAGGACAACCAACTGGTACACACACACACACAAACACACACACACACCTTTAGCCTAAAGCAGGCAGGACAACCAACTGGTACACACACACACACACACACACACCTTTAGCCTAAAGCAGGCAGGACAACCAACTGGTACACACACACACACACACACACACACACCTTTAGCCTAAAGCAGGCAGGACAACCAACTGGTACACACACACACACACACACACACACACCTTTAGCCTAAAGCAGGCAGGACAACCAACTGGTACACACACACACACACACACACACCTTTAGCCTAAAGCAGGCAGGACAACCAACTGGTACACACACACACACACACACACACACACACACACTTTAGCCTAAAGCAGGCAGGACAACCAACTGGTACACACACACACACACACACACACACACACACAGACACACACACACACACACACGTCACTGCAGGGCAGTTTCATGTTTCTTGCGGTTGTCGTACTCACTTTCCCACTTTTCCCGGCGTGGTTGCATTTGGGACATTCCCAGCAGTTTGGGAGCTCATCGTTGACGACTCCGGAGGCGTCGCTCACCTGATCAACAACAACAACAACAACAACAACAACAACAACAACAACACTGAGGGTCAACACAGCGTCCTTCAACACAAACGAGACAACGGTAACAATAACACAACTCTGTCTTCCTCTGGAGCAGAGACAAACACGCTAATGTCCACTTCTGGATGTCTGAAATATTATATTACACTTCACCTGAGTGTGTGTGTGTGTGTGTGTGTGTGTGTCTGTGTGTGTGTCTCTGTGTGTGTGTCTCTGTGTGTGTGTGTGTGTCTCTGTGTGTGTGTATGTCTGTGTGTGTGTGTGTGTGTGTGTGTGTGTGTGTGTCTCTGTGTGTGTGTGTATGTGTGTGTGTGTGTGTGTATGTGTGTGTGTGTGTGTGTGTGTCTATGTGTGTGTGTGTGTGTATATATGTGTGTGTGTCTCTGTGTGTGTGTGTGTGTGTGTGTGTGTGTGTGTGTGTGTGTGTGTGTGTGTGTGTGTGTGTGTGTGTGTGTGTGTGTGTGTGTGTGTGTGTGTGTGTTTGTGTCTCTGTGTGTGTGTGTACCTTGAGACAGTGTGGGTGGACGATCTCGTTGCAGATGGAACATTCCATCAACATGAAGTTGAACTTGTCGTCGTCGTCCTCCAGCGTGTCCTCCTTCCCCGCCTCCTTACACACCACGCACACGGCCGTGTGAGGCAGCACCGGCTGCAGACACACAACCACACAGCTGAAGACACACAACAACACGGCTGCAGACACACAACCACACGGCTGCAGACACACAACAACACGGCTGCAGACACACAACCACACGGCTGCAGACACACAACCACACGGCTGCAGACACACAACAACACGGCTGCAGACACACAACCACACGGCTGCAGACACACAACCACACGGCTGCAGACACACAACAACACGGCTGCAGACACACAACCACACGGCTGCAGACACACAACCACACGGCTGCAGACACACAACAACACGGCTGCAGACACACAACCACACGGCTGCAGACACACAACAACACGGCTGCAGACACACAACCACACGGCTGCAGACACACAACCACACGGCTGCAGACACACAACAACAACACAACTTCTACTTCACCAGGAACGTGTGAATGAAAAGATAAATAATAACATCAAGCAGCAAGAACACTTCACATATGTTTCATCATAATCATCACACACACACACACACACACACACACACACACACACACACACAGACACACACACACACACACACACACACACGGGTAACTCACGGCGATGCACTGCCTCATGATGCAGGATACCCCCCCTACCCCCCCTCCCTGCCCCCGGGTAACTCACGGCGATGCACTGCCTCATGATGCAGGAAACCCCCTACCCCCCCTCCCTGCCCCCCCCGGGGTAACTCACGGCAATGCACTGCCTCATGATGCAGGATACCCCCTACCCCCTCCCTGCCCCCCCCGGGTAACTCACGGCGATGCACTGCCTCATGATGCAGGAAACCCCCCCTACCCCCTCCCTGCCCCGGGTAACTCACGGCAATGCACTCCCTCATGATGCAGGATACCCCCTACCCCCTCCCTGCCCCCGGGGTAACTCACGGCGATGCACTGCCTCATGATGCAGGATACCCCCTACCCCCCCTCCCTGCCCCCGGGGTAACTCACGGCGATGCACTGCCTCATGATGCAGGATACCCCCTACCCCCTCCCTGCCCCCGGGGTAACTCACGGCGATGCACTGCCTCATGATGCAGGATACCCCCTACCCCCTCCCTGCCCCCGGGGTAACTCACGGCGATGCACTGCCTCATGATGCAGGATACCCCCTACCCCCTCCCTGCCCCCGGGGTAACTCACGGCGATGCACTGCCTCATGATGCAGGATACCCCCTACCCCCTCCCTGCCCCCGGGGTAACTCACGCGATGCACTGCCTCATGATGCAGGATACCCCCTACCCCCTCCCTGCCCCCGGGGTAACTCACGGCGATGCACTGCCTCATGATGCAGGATACCCCCCCTACCCCCTCCCTGCCCCCGGGGTAACTCACGGCGATGCACTGCCTCATGATGCAGGATACCCCCTACCCCCCCTCCCTGCCCCCGGGGTAACTCACGGCGATGCACTGCCTCATGATGCAGGATACCCCCTACCCCCTCCCTGCCCCCGGGGTAACTCACGGCGATGCACTGCCTCATGATGCAGGATACCCCCTACCCCCCCTCCCTGCCCCCGGGTAACTCACGGCGATGCACTGCCTCATGATGCAGGATACCCCCTACCCCCTCCCTGCCCCCGGGGTAACTCACGGCGATGCACTGCCTCATGATGCAGGATACCCCCTACCCCCTCCCTGCCCCCGGGGTAACTCACGGCGATGCACTGCCTCATGATGCAGGATACCCCCTACCCCCCCTCCCTGCCCCCCCCGGGGTAACTCACGGCGATGCACTGCCTCATGATGCAGGATACCCCCTACCCCCTCCCTGCCCCGGGGTAACTCACGGCGATGCACTGCCTCATGATGCAGGATACCCCCTACCCCCTCCCTGCCCCGGGTAACTCACGGCGATGCACTGCCTCATGATGCAGGATACCCCCTACCCCCTCCCTGCCCCCGGGTAACTCACGGCGATGCACTGCCTCATGATGCAGGATACCCCCTACCCCCTCCCTGCCCCCCCCGGGGTAACTCACGGCGATGCACTGCCTCATGATGCAGGACTGCTTCATGCGTCCCGGTCCTCCGAACTTCTTCATGTCTTTGCAGAAGTGACACTCGCCACACTCGGTGCGGAGGCACGCCTCGCACTTCCTGCAGCGCGTCCGCCGCCGCCGCGCCCCCGCCGCGCTGCGGGTGGACGGCAGCTTCACCGCCGCCGCCGGCCCCCCCGCCTTCGGCTTCGGCCGGTTGGCCGCCCGCTGCTGGAAGACACACACACACGGTTAAAATGTTACACACCTGAAGATGATGTGTAAGGGGGGAGGAAAGAAAAGGTGTCTCTCACACACACACAAAACACACACACACACACACACACACACACACACACCATTTGTAACCTCCTATCAGACTATTTTTAGTCTCTTCTCTTGTTGCCATGACACAGGTGTAAAGCCTTTTCAAAATAAGAGCGTTACAGCCAGTCTTCTTCCAGCAGGAGGAGAGGTTGCCGTGGCAACACGTTTGCCTCGCCGGTAGCAACCGCTAAAGATGATAAAAATAAACTGTGAGCAGGCGGCGGGTAGGATTCATTATTATATTAGAAAAACTTTATTGATCCCAAATTCGGAAACACGGAGTGACACAAAGACACACACACACACACACACACACACACACACACACACTGCATCACACCAACCAGACCACATACACACCATAGTGTGTGTCCCTGTGTGTGTAACAACCATAGTGTGTGTCCCTGTGTGTGTAACAACCATAGTGTGTGTCCCTGTGTGTGTAACAAGCATAGTGTGTGTCCCTGTGTGTGTAACAAGCATAGTGTGTGTCCCTGTGTGTGTAACAAGCATAGTGTGTGTCCCTGTGCATGTCTCTCTGTCTGTCTGTTTTGGAGACAGAAGTAGAGCCAGTCCATTGTTGCCCCCCCCCCTCGTCACTGCCTGAAGCCTTCTTAATTAACAACAATGGTCTTCAGGGGCTAGCGTAGCTTGTAGCAGCTAACGGGGGACACTGATGTCCTGAGTTTGTCCCCTAACCTGATGAAAGTGTGTATAAAGAGACGGAGACGGTCTCTCTCATGAGACATGGAGGGCATGGTGAAGGCAGGTCCCGCCCTCCTCTGCCTCTGATTGGCTTACAATAGAATTGCAACCCGAACCCTAACCAATCACAATCCGGGTCTTCCTGCTAGTAGAAGACTTCGCTGCAATATCATATCAGACATTTGGGGGGGGGCTTCTTCCCAAATCACCATAATAACAACGCTCTGCACTATATATATATGATCAGGTCACTGCTTTCATTCAATTTCTTTTTCTTTTTCAATATATAGCATTTGAAAAAATAAAACAATGAAATAACGTTGAAAAAAGTGACAAAAATGTCGGGAAAAGATTATAAAAACAGCCTCTGTTAACTGTAGGAAGGCTAATGGGATCAATATGGAGCCAGCAGACCGATATATGTGTATGTGTATATATATTAGTGTGTGTATATATATATATTAGTGTGTATATATAATAGTGTGTACATATATTAATGTGTAAATACCTCCCCTCTCTTATTTAATTTTGGCTAATTAATAA
>JABXJD010000323.1:305000-307500 GCA_013375575.1 Percina caprodes | reverse complement strand
GGCGGCGACGGAGCGGCCTCCGACGCCGGGGAAGGGGATCGCGGTCGGACCGGAGAGCGAAGACTCCGATGATGACGTCGTCTCTCTCTCTCCGACAGACAGCGAGCTCGGTCTCACCCCCCCCGCCCCCTCGGACCCGTTCCCGTCCTACCAGGACACGCCCAAGACCCCCGGCAGAGACGAGAGGGGGGCAACGCCGGAACGCAGTCCGCCGCCGCTGATCAACCCGTACGCCGCGGCGCCGAAGACGCCCGGGAGAGACTTCATCATCCCCCGGAGATCCTTATTCAGCAGGAAAACACACAGGTCACACACACACACACACACACACACACACACACACACACACACACACACACACACACTCACACACACACACACACACACACAGAGACACAGACCCACACACACACACACACACACACACAGAGACACAGACCCACACACACACACACACACACACACACACACACACACGCACACACACACACAGAGACACAGAGACACAGACCCACACACACACACACACACACACACACACACACACACACAGAGACACAGAGACACAGAGACACAGACCCACACACACACACACACACACACACAGAGACACAGACCCACACACACACACACACACACACACACACACACACACACAGAGAGACACACAGAGACACACATACAGAGACACACACACACAGAGACACAGACACACACACACACACAGAGAGACACACAGAGACACACACACAGAGACACAGACACACACACACACACACACATGCACACACACACACACACACACAGAGACACAGAGAGACACACACACAGAGACACAGACACACACACACACACAGAGAGACACACAGAGACACACACACAGAGACACAGAGAGACACACACATCTAAACCTCCGTGGTTGTTTGTGTTTGAGAGAGAATAAAACATAAAAACAAGTTGTCTCAACTAACTTTTCTGTTCCTCCGTGTTTCCTCCGTGTTTCCTCCGTGTTTCCTCCGTGTTTCCTCCGTGTGTCCTCCGTGTTTCCTCCGTGTTTCCTCCGTGTGTCCTCCGTGTTTCCTCCGTGTGTCCTCCGTGTTTCCTCCGTGTTTCCTCCGTGTGTCCTCCGTGTTTCCTCCGTGTGTCCTCCGTGTTTCCTCCGTGTTTCCTCCTGTGTCCTCCGTGTTTCCTCCGTGTGTCCTCCGTGTTTCCTCCGTGTTTCCTCCGTGTTTCCTCCGTGTGTCCTCCGTGTTTCCTCCGTCTTTCCTCCGTGTGTCCTCCGTGTTTCCTCCGTGTTTCCTCCGTGTGTCCTCCGTGTGTCCTCCGTCTTTCCTCCGTGTGTCCTCCGTGTGTCCTCCGTGTCCTCCGTGTGTCCTCCGTGTGTCCTCCGTGCAGTCTCTCAGAGTCTTCCTCCGACGCCTCCGACAGGAACGCCGCCTGGATGATCTCCGGCGTGAGAACGGAGCCGCTGCGGGGGCTGGAGAACATGCCGGGGCGTCTGGGCGAGGCCTGGAGGACCGCCGGCCCCCCGTCCTCGTCGCCGGGGCGGCGGCCTGGACGACGGCCTGGACGACGGTGGCCTGGACGGGGGGGGCGGCCCGGCCGGGGGGGGCCCGGGCGGCGGCGTTCCCGCGGCCAGGAGACCAGGATCCTGCACAGCGTGTGGACGGACGGGCTGGACGAGGAGGACGCGCGGCTGCTGCGGGACGCGTTCCAGCGGCTGCAGGCGGTGGACGGCGGCCTCGGCTGGATCAGCGCCACGCTGTGGGTCCCCCACCCTCATATCCTGCCCCGCTGAACCGCTCTGTTGTTGTTGTTATTATTATTATTATCATTATTATTGTTGTTATTATTATTATTGTTATTATTGTTGTTATTATTATTATTGTTATTATTGTTGTTGTTGTTGTTGTTATTATTATTATCATTATTATTATTATTGTTGTTATTATTATTATTATTATTATTATTATTTTTATTATTGTTGTTGTTATTAAAACAAGTCTGAGAAATGTTGAAATTATCATCAAAAACAAAAAGGAATTTTTTCTTCTTCCAAAAACTTTGTTCAAAACTTATTTTTTCTTTTCATTTTTTCAAAATTTGTGTAACTTTTCAAGGTTTTTGTGTTGTTTTTTTCCTACGTTTTTGTAACTTTTTGGGAGGTTTTGTCATTTTTTCACTTTTTTTTATGTTTTTTCAATTTTTTCAACCTTTTTTCACATTTTAGTAACTTTTTTTTTTTTTTTCTTCAAATTTTTGTAAATTCTTTTGAGTTCTTTGAGTTATATTTTTTCAAAATATTTGTGACTTTGAGGTTTTTGTCTTGTTTTTGTGGCATGTGATGTAATCTTATTGGCTGTGGCATGTGATGTAATCTTATTGGCTGTGGCATGTGATGTAATCTTATTGGCTGTGGCATGTGATGTAATCTTATTGGCTGTGGATGACGTTGATCCTGAGCTGCGTCTCACTGACTAAAGTTGCGGCAGAGAAGAGT
>JABXJD010000323.1:295000-302500 GCA_013375575.1 Percina caprodes | reverse complement strand
CTTTACGTCTCGGTGTTTCTCAGTTCCGGAAGAAGAGGATGCGTTTCAGCCGGAGTCAGATCCACGAGTGGGGCCTGTTCGCCATGGAGCCGATCGCAGCAGACGAGATGGTGATCGAGTACGTGGGACAAGTCATCAGACAGGTAAGACCCTGTCCAACTTAGGGCTGTCCCCGATACCATGAAGCTTAAAGTGCCCATATTATGAAAAGAATTCTCCTTTTCTGGGATTTGTGTTTTGGCCCGTTGGGAACCGTTGGGACCCACTGGGAACCATTGGGAACCGTTGGGACCCACTGGGAACCATTGGGAACCGTTGGGACCCGTTGGGAACCGGTGGGACCCGTTGGGACCCTCTGGGAACCGGTGGGACCCGCTGGGAACCGTTGGGACCCGTTGGGAACCTTTGGAAACCATTGGCACCCATTGGGAACCATTGGGAACCGTTGGGACCCGTTGGGAGCCGTTGGGGACTGTTGGGACCTGTTGGGACCCGTTGGGGTGTTCTGGTCCGTTCCAGACCGACAGGACTGGTCTGTGCTGTGTCCAGGTGGTGGCTGACCTGAGGGAGCAGCGGTACGAGGACCAGGGCATCGGTAGCAGCTACCTGTTCCGGGTGGACCAGGAAACCATCATCGATGCTACGAGATGGGGGAACCTGTCTCGCTTCATCAACCACAGCTGCAGCGTGAGTCACGATACAAACACACACACACACACACACACACACACACACACACACACACACACACGTACGTTGTGATATAGAAACTTGTTGAAGATGGACAGCAGGAGGTCTGAGTGTCTCCATCTAACCCCGTTGTGTCCTCTGCAGCCCAACTGCTACGCCAAGATCATCAGCGTGGAGTCCCAGAAGAAGATCGTGATTTACTCGCGGCAGCCGATCGGCGTCAACGAGGAGGTCACGTACGACTACAAGTTCCCCATCGAGGAGACCAAGATCCCCTGTCTGTGTGGAGCGGGGGGCTGCCGCGGCACCCTCAACTGACCTCCGATCATTAACAGCTCTTCACACCGGGGGGGGTTAGGTAGTAACCTGCGGCTGCTGCATCGAGGACTACACCTCTATATAGGGGCGCCTGCTCTACCAGCTGGGCTAACCGGGCGCCCCACATGAAGAGAAACAAGACTGTGCAGAAACTATCTGAGACTTCAAAGGTAGAATCTGAGTGGGTTTGGTTACCATTTCCATGGTAACAGCGAACCAATCAGAGACGCCACTGCTAAGGATTGTGGGTAGTGTCTTTCCACGTGGTCTGTATTTATTTCAGATTCACGGCGAGCCGAGTCGCCCGCTCCTCATTTGCATAAAGTTGGCTGGATTCAACCGTATGCAAATGAGGAGCGGGCGACTCGACGCTCCCAGAATGCATTGCAAGGCTGCTTCCTTCCTAGCGATGGATGGGAAGCGTTGACGCTGACAGTGGACACAGAAGGGACACCCGGCGTTGCATAGCAACGTGTTACATAAAAACATGAGAACTCTCCATGTGGTTTCACGTCCCAGTTTATGAAAGTACAGTCATGCAGATGTGTGTCTGTTACATCAGACGTAACGAGGTGTGTCTGTTACATCAGACGTAACGAGGTGTGTCTGTTACATCAGACGTAACGAGGTGTGTCTGTTACATCAGACGTAACGTGTACAGTTCTGTTTTCATTCATGAAAGCTTTAAAGACGGTCTGCTTGAGTCAAGCTGGTCCCTGAAGGTCTTCTTCCTGTTAAAGGGCCCATATTATGAAAAGAAATCTCTACTTCTGGGATTTGGGGGTTATTCTGTGTCTCTGCTGCTTCATACACACTCGGATAAAAACCCTCCATGGTGTTCTGAGTCAGATCTGGTTCCTGAATGTCCTCTGATCCAGTTCCTGAATGTCTGTCTGTGTTCTGCTCGTCTTTCTACGTCACTAGAGACGAGGTGGCTAACCGTAGCATGCTAGCTCGTTCTCAATGGAAAACAATGCTCATACAGACACTAGTGGACCAGAATCTCCAAAAGAACTACTCCCTGTCCCTGTTCTACTTCCTGTCCCTGTTGTGTCCCTGGTCTAGAAGAAGTCTCCCAGCTGATCCTGCCTTGGACTGACCAAAGCTGGAGAAAGAGTTATCAGCTGATGGATCTTACCGAGCTACTGAGCATGTGCAGCTCCCAACAAAGATAGGATAGAAGGGAGATGTCTCACTCTGGAGGTAAAACTAGAGAGATGTCTCACTCTGGAGATAAAACTAGAAAGATGTCTCACTCTGGAGATAAAACTAGAGAGATGTCTCACTCTGGAGGTAAAACTAGAGAGATGTCTCACTCTGGAGATAAAACTAGAGAGATGTCTCACTCTGGAGATAAAACTAGAGAGATGTCTCACTCTGGAGATAAAACTAGTGAGATGTCTCACTCTGGAGATAAAACTAGAGAGACGTCTCACTCTGGAGATAAAACTAGTGAGATGTCTCACTCTGGAGATAAAACTAGAGAGACGTCTCACTCTGGAGATAAAACTAGAGAGATGTCTCACTCTGGAGATAAAACTAGAGAGATGTCTCACTCTGGAGATAAAACTAGAGAGATGTCTCACTCTGGAGATAAAACTAGTGAGATGTCTCACTCTGGAGATAAAACTAGAGAGATGTCTCACTCTGGAGATAAAACTAGTGAGATGTCTCACTCTGGAGATAAAACTAGAGAGATGTCTCACTCTGGAGATAAAACTAGTGAGATGTCTCACTCTGGAGATAAAACTAGAGAGATGTCTCACTCTGGAGATAAAACTAGTGAGATGTCTCACTCTGGAGATAAAACTAGAGAGATGTCTCACTCTGGAGATAAAACTAGAGAGATGTCTCACTCTGGAGATAAAACTAGAGAGATGTCTCACTCTGGAGATAAAACAGAGACCTGAACACAGGGTGAAAACAGGATCTACACTAATGTGCAGTACAACAAAAATATGGTGTTTTATGAAAATGTAACCATGGAAACTTCTTCTACAACCTCAAAATACAGTTATGTATTACTACTGTATTTACTACTTTTACTACTGTAAAGAACATAATAATATGGGCCCTTTAACATTTCATAAAAACTGAAAATCATTGTAAAGTTGTGACAAAGTCTTCCGGGAACATGAGGAGAGATTATAACGTATAAAACCTGCAAGTCACAGAGAGATTAAAGAGTAACTTTGATAAACAGGCTGTGTGCAGGTTATTTATACGAGTGTAACAGAGGTCACACGCTGGTTGAGTCTCCGCTGGGCGTCAGGACCGTCAGGTTGCCACGGAGATGCTGCTCCGCTTCGATGGCCTCGAACAGAGACTTGAAGTTTCCTGCACCAAAGCCCTGCAGAGAAATCACACGGTTACAACCCCCCAGGTCTCAAAACTGTGTGTGTGTGTGTGTGTGTGTGTGTGTATCTGTGTGTGTCTACCTGGTGGTTGTGTCTCTGGATAACTTCCAGGAACACAGTGGGCCGATCCTGAACCGGTTTGGTGAAGATCTGGAGTAAATACCCGTCGTCATCGTAGTCCACCAAGATGTTCAGCGCCTGGACACACACAGACACACACGCACACAGACACACACACACACGTACGTTTGAGATCCCTAACTAACTACATGTCTGCCTCGGAAGCGACAGTAACATCGATAAAGCGGAAACAAACAATAAAAATGTGTTTATACGTGTGTGTGTGTGTGTGTCTCTGTACGTGTGTGTGTGTGTGTGTGTGTGTGTCTCTGTATGTGTGTGTGTGTGTGTGTGTCTGCAGCTGTTATTAATGACCTGCAGGACGTCCATGTCCTCGGACACCTGGACCCTGGAGTGTCTCAGATTGTCTCTCAGCTGATCGTAGTACGTCTCCGGGACGCTCATGAACTCCGCCCCTCGCTGCTTCAGGTTACGGATCTACGACACACACACACACACACACACACACACAGGTTGGTAGGACACACACACACACAGGTTGGTAGGACACACACAGGTTTGTAGGACAGACACCCCTCTCTCTCTCTCTCTCTCTCTCTCTCTCTCTCTCTCTCTCTCTCTCTCCTCTCCCTCCAGGAGCCAGAGTGTGTGGTGGACTTACTGCAGTGATGATGTCTGATGTGTTCATGGCGATGTGCTGCACACCTGGACCTCCGTAGTACTCCACATACTCCTGGAAGAGAACATGGTGACAAAGATTAAATTATTAAAGTGTCTCTGTTGCCGCTAACAGACTCAGATTATTATTCTAAGTGTGTGACATCATTATGGGATGGATCCGTACAGAGATAGACCTTTTAGTTAAAGAGGAAGATCCTTTTAGTTTAACATGAAACAGAAATCACCATCACCAAACCCACCAGACTCCATGTAAATAATCACTACTTTTAGTGTGTATAGAGCAGCATATCTCCACCAGACTCCATGTAAATAATCACTACTTTTAGTGTGTATAGAGCAGCATATCTCCACCAGACTCCATATAAATAATCACTACTTTTAGTGTGTATAGAGCAGCATATCTCCACCAGACTCCATGTAAATAATCACTACTTTTAGTGTGTATAGAGCAGCATATCTCCACCAGACTCCATGTAAATAATCACTACTTTTAGTGTGTATAGAGCAGCATATCTCCACCAGACTCCATGTAAATAATCACTACTTTTAGTGTGTATAGAGCAGCATATCTCCACCAGACTCCATGTAAATAATCACTACTTTTAGTGTGTATAGAGCAGCATATCTCCACCAGACTCCATGTAAATAATCACTACTTTTATCAGCGTAAAACACACTTCATTCAAAGTGGACAGAAACTAAATAAAACTACCAAAAGCCGTCTTGGTTCATCTTTCCACTGTTCAACAATCACCACTCTGGTCTGGTTGGAATAAACTCTTAATTCACCCATTTACATGTGGAGATATGCTGCTCTATACATGCTAAAAGTAGTGATTATTTACATGGAGTCTGGTGGGTTTGGACGCCAACTGATGCTGAACATCTGTCCTGTAGGGTAACATTACAGCTTGTTTCTACCTGATGATGAACATCTGTCCTGTAGGGTAACATTACAGCTTGTTTCTACCTGATGTTGAACATCTGTCCTGTAGGGTAACATTACAGCTTGTTTCTACCTGATGCTGAACATCTGTCCTATAGGGTAACATTACAGCTTGTTTCTACCTGATGATGAACATCTGTCCTGTAGGGTAACATTACAGCTTGTTTCTACCTGATGATGAACATCTGTCCTGTAGGGTAACATTACAGCTTGTTTCTACCTGATGATGAACATCTGTCCTGTAGGGTAACATTACAGCTTGTTTCTACCTGATGCTGAACATCTGTCCTGTAGGGTAACATTACAGCTTGTTTCTCCCTGATGATGAACATCTGTCCTGTAGGGTAACATTACAGCTTGTTTCTACCTGATGATGAACATCTGTCCTGTAGGGTAACATTACAGCTTGTTTCTCCCTGATGATGAACATCTGTCCTGTAGGGTAACATTACAGCTTGTTTCTCCCTGATGATGAACATCTGTCCTGTAGGGTAACATTACAGCTTGTTTCTACCTGATGATGAACATCTGTCCTGTAGGGTAACATTACAGCTTGTTTCTCCCTGATGATGAACATCTGTCCTGTAGGGTAACATTACAGCTTGTTTCTACCTGATGATGAACATCTGTCCTGTAGGGTAACATTACAGCTTGTTTCTACCTGATGATGAACATCTGTCCTGTAGGGTAACATTACAGCTTGTTTCTCCCTGATGCTGAACATCTGTCCTGTAGGGTAACATTACAGCTTGTTTCTACCTGATGATGAACATCTGTCCTGTAGGGTAACATTACAGCTTGTTTCTACCTGATGATGAACATCTGTCCTGTAGGGTAACATTACAGCTTGTTTCTCCCTGATGATGAACATCTGTCCTGTAGGGTAACATTACAGCTTGTTTCTACCTGATGATGAACATCTGTCCTGTAGGGTAACATTACAGCTTGTTTCTACCTGATGCTGAACATCTGTCCTGTAGGGTAACAGCTTGTTTCTACGTGCCTGTATCTGAGACTTCCTTTTCCCCATGGCCGGCTCGTTGATTGGCATCTTCACCGTCTCCTCGTGGTTGGCCACGACGACGGAGCGCAGCGCGCTGAACTCCGTCTGCAGCTGCTTGTCGTCCACGGACCAGAAGCGGTGGAACAGAAGGTTTCTCTGGTACCTGTCCATCACAAACACAAGCACCCTGACAACGTTCCCTCAGCCTTTGGAATTAAAATAGTGACAAATATCGGAAAAAGTGACAAAAAACAAAAAAGAGCAAATGCCGCCCCCACCATACATAGAGTTAGACGTGGTGTTATGTCAGTTAGACTAACAGCTGGTGTGATTTGCATTGAGAGATGATCTTATGGAAAGATCCCCATGCCGATCTCTATGTAAGGTGGAGGGTATGTGATGATTGGGGGTTAGGATGTATAGTATCGTGATCCATGTAATGACTGGCCTTTAATAATAACCATCTGCTTGCCTCTATGGGGATTTAACATGAGGGGGTGTATACTTATGCCCCCTGTATTTTAAAATTGGGGGGGGGGGCAACCTTAGCCTAGTTCCTACACTCATGAGCAGCGCTGTAGGTGCGAGCTCCACCAGGTGAGCTACCCGGGCGCCCCCCCCCCCCTTTTACTGCCTGCAGAACGGTTGGCGAGTCTTTGAGTTACGAGACTCCTCACGTCTACATTCCTGCAGCCACTCTTTCTAGGATCAGCCAATCAGCTCGCTCGCTCAGAGAGCGGCCTCTCGATGCCTGACGGCGTGAAAACCAGATCCAGATGTGCAGACCCACTTAAGAAAACGCAGAGTCATGCTGATCCCCAGAAAACCAGAGTTACACAACAACAGACCAGGAGTCCCTGAACACATCGTTAAATGACTTCTCTCTCCCTGAGAGACGGACCCTGAACCTAAAACCTGGATCTGGACTGACATCCTGCAGACCTTACCAGTCCACTTCTGCCCTCTAAGACAAATACATCTCTAAACTTAACAGACAGTTCTGGCAGCTCGTTATCTGGACTTTGTCCCGTAGATTCAAAAAGGAAATGATGCGTGGCGACAGTTAAAATACTGAACATCTGGAACAAAAACACACAAACACACAAACACACAAACACAAACACACAAACACACAAACACAAAACCACAAGCATCCTGATAAAGTTCTCTTGGCCTTTGGAAACGTAGAAAGTGAAGCGTAGACTTCTATAAATCTCCCAAAACCTTCAAACAAAAGATCAGATCAGTAAAACTGGAATAAAACCTGAATCTCAGCTATTAAAGGGCCAGTATTAGGAAAGAAATATATATACACACTGTATATATATATATATATACACACACACACACACACACACACACACACACACACACACAGTATATATGTATGTGAATCCTTACCATTCCACCACGGGGACCATGTG
>JABXJD010000323.1:265000-285000 GCA_013375575.1 Percina caprodes | reverse complement strand
ATGAGGACAACATGAAGACAGCATGAAGACAACATGAGGACAACATGAGGACAACATGAGGACGACATGAGGATGACATGAGGACAACATGAGGACAACATGAGGACAACATGAGGGCAACTTGAAGACAACATGAGGACAACGTGAGGACAACATGAAGACATGTTTAAAACTAATTTAAAACTTTTTTATTGGACAAATTGAACATATAATTGAAAATATAAAACCAAAAAAAGATGACTTACATTTTAAAGTCCAATTTTCTGCAGATATTTTCTTTCACTAACACACGAAAAATCTCTTGATCGCCTTTTTGCGATGTGAATATTGTGCAAGTTGATATTACGATACAATAAAAACATAATATTGTGCAGCCCTAGTGTGATTTACAGATAATCTGAAGAAAACGTCAATCTTTTGGACCAACAGGCCGCTACTTTAGAGCCGGGTTCACCACACAGCTAACGTTAGCATGCGGTAATGTACCTCCTACCTCCTGCAGTCCTCCAAATTACCCATAGGGGAATAAGTACACCCTGCAGTCCTCCAAAGTACCCCTAGGGGGGAAAATTGTGCAGCCCTAGTGTGATTTACAGATAATCTGAAGAAAACGTCAATCTTTTGGACCAACAGGCTGCTACTTTGGAGCCTGGCTTCACCACATAGCTAACGTTAGCATGCGGTAACGTCTTCTGTGAGTTTAACTGCAACTCCCAGACAGGAAGCATGTTATGTTACGTCTGTTTCTCTCGGCCATTGTTATTTCACATAGAACCGGGCTGGTTAAAGTAAACTGATGTTATAAAGGTCTGCTGAAGAAAGCACTAAAGACAGCTAATTTTAGCTATCGTAGCAAATGTTAGGCTCCGTGTGAAAGACACGGCAAAGACAAACAGACATACTTCCTGTTTGGGCGTTCCAGGTGAAGTTGAGCACCGTGCACGGAGATGAGGCGCTGGATTTTCTGGCTGGTTGGGGTTCTTCTTCTTTAGTCTTCTGCATTTAGTGGCAGACTAGAACACTTGTAACGTTTTCAGAATTTTGGTTTTGACTAGAGCCCGACCGGCTTATCGGCAATATTGGCCGATATTAGGCATTTCCCAAACTATCGGTGCCGTCATTTATAATAGCCGATAAAAAGAATATTTTAAAAATAAAATAAAAACCGATGAAACACCCTACAACCATGTTATGCATTGCATAGTCTGTCCACCAGAGGATGCTCTACAACGTCCCTGTTAGTGATGGCGTTGCATAGTCTGTCCACCAGAGGACGCTCTACAACGTCCCCGTTAGTGATGGTGTTGCATAGTCTGTCCACCAGAGGACGCTCTACAACGTCCCCGTTAGTGATGGTGTTGCATAGTCTGTCCACCAGAGGACGCTCTACAACGTCCCTGTTAGTGATGGTGTTGCATAGTCTGTCCACCAGAGGACGCTCTACAACGTCCCCGTTAGTGATGGTGTTGCATAGTCTGTCCACCAGAGGACGCTCTACAACGTCCCTGTTAGTGATGGCGTTGCATAGTCTGTCCACCAGAGGACGCTCTACAACGTCCCCGTTAGTGATGGTGTTGCATAGTCTGTCCACCAGAGGACGCTCTACAACGTCCCCGTTAGTGATGGCGTTGCATAGTCTGTCCACCAGAGGACGCTCTACAATGTCCCCGTTAGTGATGGCGTTGCATAGTCTGTCCACCAGAGGACGCTCTACAACGTCCCGTTAGTGATGGCGTTGCATAGTCTGTCCACCAGAGGACGCTCTACAACGTCCCGTTAGTGATGGCGTTGCATAGTCTGTCCACCAGAGGACGCTCTACAACGTCCCGTTAGTGATGGCGTTGCATAGTCTGTCCACAAGAGGACGCTCTACAACGTCCCGTTAGTGATGGCGTTGCATAGTCTGTCCACCAGAGGACGCTCTACAACGTCCCGTTAGTGATGGCGTTGCATAGTCTGTCCACCAGAGGACGCTCTACAACGTCCCGTTAGTGATGGCGTTGCATAGTCTGTCCACCAGAGGACGCTCTACAACGTCCCGTTAGTGATGGCGTTGCATAGTCTGTCCACCAGAGGACGCTCTACAACGTCCCGTTAGTGATGGCGTTGCATAGTCTGTCCACCAGAGGACGCTCTACAACGTCCCGTTAGTGATGGCGTTGCATAGTCTGTCCACCAGAGGACGCTCTACAACGTCCCGTTAGTGATGGCGTTGCATAGTCTGTCCACCAGAGGACGCTCTACAACGTCCCGTTAGTGATGGCGTTGCATAGTCTGTCCACAAGAGGACGCTCTACAACGTCCCGTTAGTGATGGCGTTGCATAGTCTGTCCACCAGAGGACGCTCTACAACGTCCCGTTAGTGATGGCGTTGCATAGTCTGTCCACCAGAGGACGCTCTACAACGTCCCGTTAGTGATGGCGTTGCATAGTCTGTCCACCAGAGGACGCTCTACAACGTCCCGTTAGTGATGGCGTTGCATAGTCTGTCCACCAGAGGACGCTCTACAACGTCCCGTTAGTGATGGCGTTGCATAGTCTGTCCACCAGAGGACGCTCTACAACGTCCCGTTAGTGATGGCGTTGCATAGTCTGTCCACCAGAGGACGCTCTACAACGTCCCGTTAGTGATGGCGTTGCATAGTCTGTCCACCAGAGGACGCTCTACAACGTCCCGTTAGTGATGGCGTTGCATAGTCTGTCCACAAGAGGACGCTCTACAACGTCCCGTTAGTGATGGCGTTGCATAGTCTGTCCACCAGAGGACGCTCTACAACGTCCCGTTAGTGATGGCGTTGCATAGTCTGTCCACCAGAGGACGCTCTACAACGTCCCGTTAGTGATGGCGTTGCATAGTCTGTCCACCAGAGGACGCTCTACAACGTCCCCGTTAGTGATGGCGTTGCATAGTCTGTCCACCAGAGGACGCTCTACAACGTCCCCGTTAGTGATGGCGTTGCATAGTCTGTCCACAAGAGGACGCTCTACAACGTCCCCGTTAGTGATGGCGTTGCATAGTCTGTCCACCAGAGGACGCTCTACAACGTCCCCGTTAGTGATGGCGTTGCATAGTCTGTCCACCAGAGGACGCTCTACAACGTCCCCGTTAGTGATGGCGTTGCATAGTCTGTCCACCAAAGTGGACAGACTATGCAACGAATAATGTTAGTGAAATCTGTTTGTTTTGTTACTCATTTTTGGATTTTATAAAAAAAAAAAAAAATCCCCCTCCCCCCTTGTGTATTTGTCATCCTCCAGCTCGGGTCCTCTACCAGAGGCCTGGGAGTTTGAGGGTTCAGTATCTTAGCTGTTCCTAGGACTGCACTCTTCTGGACAGAGACCTCTGAGGTTTTACCTGGAATCTGCTGGAGCCACTCTCCCAAATGCAAATATCTGTATCAATATCGCCTTATAGATCCTTTATGGGTCGGGCTCTAGTTTTGTACCGGTTGTCGGGAGCTTCCTGTTTGGAAGTGAATCCTCTGCTGAAGTGGTCGTCAGGTTTGTGGGATGTGAGCCGCACTCGGCGCTCTAGGACATTTAAATAAACCTCTCATTATTTTTGAATTGGAGAAAAGTCTGACTGATATTTGTAATGATTTAAGATTTATTATGTTAACAGAAAACATGTTAAAATACATTCAGATTACAGATAATACACAGTCTGTATTTTAACATCAGCAGAGCGTTTTAACTCAGTCAGTAAACAAGCTGATAACATTATAATTAACAGGAGTGTTTCTGGGACTTCCTGTTTAGACTTAACCCTCGTGTGGTCTTCCCGCCAAAATTAAAAATTAATGCTTTTTTATCGATGTTTTTAACTTTTTCTTACGTTTTTGTCCCTTTTTTCAACACTTTTGACACTAAATTTCAATGTTTGTCACTTTTTGTCACTCATTAACTGTAGTTTTACAGTTATTTTTGGAATTTATGGTCAATAAAGCTCATTTATAGGAAATTATATCTAATGTTTGAGTTAGAAAAGCAGAAATTAGGAATTATTGAGACTAAAATTAAAGGCATCGATGATGATGGATTATCACAGACTGGAATATGTCCACTTTAGGGCAACATAAAGACGACATGAGGACAACAGGAGGACAAAATGAGGGTTAAGGATGGACACTGTCTGACTTGACCGCAGCTATTTTTTTTTTAGCTATTCCTGAACAAGCCTACTAGTCCACAGTTGTGTTGCTTTGTGACCTTCTTTAAGTCATTTTGGGCTACAGTGATTCTGGAGAAAGCTATAAGCAGCAAGAGGCCAAGATATCAGTTATAAACAGACACGCAAAGTTAAGCTATAATGACAAATGATTATTGAAATTCAGATTCTGTGTCTTTCCTTTTTAAAGATCCATTTACATTACATCAGCCACCATGCAAACTGATTATACATCAACATTTGTTTCTGTCTTTTGCTGTTTTGCCCTTGAAACTGATATTCTGCATGTTTGTAAAATGAAAACTCAGCCAAAGAGGACATGAATGATCCAGATAACTCAACTCATGACTAGAGACCCATTTGCGTTCTTCTGTCTTAACTGGCACTCTTGCAGCAGCCGGTCCACCGACACCTCCTGATCTCTAAAAACCAACTTCAAATGACCACATTGGTTCTCATCACTGATCCAGCCCTGCAGGGCCACTTTAACAGTAGTTTGGTCAGGTCCAAAGAAAGTCAGGAGAACTCTGTCAGGCAGAAGTTGGCAGTCCAATGGCGTTGGTGGTGAGCTCAGGTACAAGACGTCTGTGGCGTTGTCTTTGGCACAGTTCTCAACCGTGACTGAACCGTTGTTGAAAGCCAACATGTAAATGTCATTTCCATCACCGCCGACCAGGTAATCGTCGCCGGTGGACACCAAGATGTCATTGCCATCCGAGCCTTTGAGAAGAGAACTTTCATAACCGGACACCAAGATATCGGAGTAGATGGTGCCGATGACTATCTCCACATCCTTCACCACGTCGCCCTCAGCATCGGCGTAGCGGCCTTGTCCCGTCAGCAGGTTGACATAAACTCCTGTACCGGTGTCAGGATCGCCCCGGTACACAACCGTGTCTCTGCCAGGCCCGCCGTCCACCAGATCGGCCCCTGGTCCGGGAAGGAAGACGTCCCGGCCAGAGTCTCCTGTCATAGTGTCATTTCCGTCCTCGCCATAAAGAGTGTCGTCTCCCAAGCCACCAGTCAGGATGTCATCTCCGTTCCCTCCGATCAGCGTGTCATCTCCGCCGCCGCCTTCCAAAGCGTCATCCTTCCACCCACCAATCAGAGCGTTGTTTTGATTGTTACCTAAGGCAAGAGGCAAGGCAGCTTTATGTCCGCAGCACATTACAGCAAGAAGGCGATTAAAGTCCTTTACCTAAATCATTAAAGAGCAGTTAAAACAATGCAAAACACTGTCAAGCTCCAGTGCAAGCCATATGTTGGGGTACTGTTGAAATAAAATGTATTCATATCATGTGTTCTCATAAACATATTCACGTAGTGCATCATATTAATCATATGTGTTAAATTCATTAGTTTTTGAGCTAAAAGAGCTAAAGCATTACATAGTCTGCTTGGTGTCAGTGTGATTATTAGGTTCACTTCTGAATAAGAAGCATGTAGTTTATAGTTCACTGGGACCTTATCAGAGGTTGTTTTGATACAAGGTGTCCAACCATAGCTCTGCAGAGTGTGTTAATTCTGAAAAGCAGGGCCAAGGGGGGTCAGGGACCCGTCCTGTGTTTGGGTGAAGGGCCTCTCCAGTAGCAGTCTGGTACCTGTTATCTATTGTGCCGGCCGATCTCTGCTAGATACTAACCTTATGGAGACCCCTGCCAATTTGCTTTTCAGAAAGGGAGCGGGGCAGATGATGCTATCGTCTGTAAATTGGACAGAGTCTATGCTCACCTGATGCAGGGGGACGGTGCGTGAAAATTTTATACTATGATTTTAGCTCAGCGTTCAATACGATACAACCACACATCCTCGTAAATAAGCTTTTGATGATGAAGGTTCCAGGTGTTTTTATCTTGTTCATTCATTGGTTCAGTCAGGTCAATTTGTTAAGTTAAACTCAAAAGTTAAGTCAGACAATATTATGTCAAACACAGGGTCACCTCAGGGAACTGTTTTATCACCTTTTCTTTTTACCATTTACACGGCGGACTACCGTCCACAGCAGGCCAGCTGTCAGGTGGTTAATCTGCTGATGACACGGCGCTCATTGTGTTGATCGAAAATGATGATTATAGTTACTATCAAAATGAGATAAAAGCCTTTGTTGATTACTGTGATATGTATTTCCTGGAACTCAACGTTAAGAAAACTAAAGAATTAGTCATAGATTACAGGAGAAATAAGATCCCAGCTGAGGCAGTGGAAATCAAAGGTGTAGAAATAGAAAGAGTGAACACATAGAAGTATTTGGGCGTTGTTTTTAACGACAGGCTAACATGGGCTGATCATGTCGACTCACTGATGAAAAAATTAAGTCCACGGGTCTACTGTATGAGGAAGCTGCAGTTATTTAAGGTAAATACGGATGTGGTGAAAATGTTTTTTATGTCAGTCATATGTAGTGTTTGGAGTTACTGTGTGGTGGGGTGGGGGGGAAATGCTGGGGTAACTGAGAAGGCCAGAATTGATAGAGTGATTAAAAGGGCTGGGAAAATGGTGGGGGTTAAATACAGTGGATCAGGTATATGACAATCATCTGGTAAAAATGACGAGAGACCCGGGTCCCCCTCTTCATGGTAGTCTGACTGGTAGGGTTATGGAGCGTAGTGGTGGACTAAGACCTCCTGTGGTAGTCTGACTGGTAGGGTTATGGAGCGTAGTGGTATGCTAAGACCTCCTGTGGTAGTCTGACTGGTAGGGTTATAGAGCGTAGTGGTGGACTAAGACCTCCTGTGGTAGTCTGACTGGTAGGGTTATAGAGCGTAGTGGTAGACTAAGACCTCCTGTGACACAAACTAAGCGGTATGCTCTCTCTTTTGTACCTCAGGCTATTAGACAGCACAACAAGCACTTTAAACGTACATTTTTATAAGTTTTTATTTATTTTTAAATTGTATTTATGTATAATATTGTAGTGTATTTGTGGTAATGTATTTGTGGTAATGTATTTGTTCTCTAGTTTTTATGGGTAAGATGGCGAGTATGAGCACTGTAATTTCCATTTTTATGGATGAAATAAACTTAGACTTGAAATAGACTTGACTTGACAAAAGACAGCACACGAACATGTCACGCGGTAACAACTGAATGCCCCCAAGGACATAAGATCATGCAGAAGGGCTAGAGGGTTAGACAAACTTGGGAGAGCTATGGATGCATGTTCTCTGTAACTTTGTCTCTAGAATATATATTCTATCTGAATAAACCTTCTTTTATCCAACCTACAGACTTGAACCCTTCTTCCTGAAAGAATCTAGAAGGGCAGGATGTGAGCCCAACAGGACCTACCTGCTCTGGTGTTAACCTGATGTGTAGATTTATGGGTAGGGTATCTGAGTCACAAAATGACATAATCACCGATTCTCTTCCAGACTGTGGAACCACTGGCGAACATGTCTGTATATTAGACACTGAACATTGTGGAAGGCTCTGTGTTTTGTACTTTTGTGTTTGTGTATGTTTTTACTGGGATTTGGATCCCCCTGGGTCTGAAATAAAGTTTATATAATGAGAATATAAAGTAGTGCGTATTTTTGCCTGAAATTTGACTTTTACCACCCCTGTGCTGTCTCCCGAGACCAGGCTTTTTCATAGTGTATTCGTGGGGGCAGCTAACGGATTAGAGAGAGATTAATGAGGATTAATGAGAGATTCTTACGATTTGAGATAAAAACCATGCAAGAACTCATAGTGCACCTTTAATGAATGTCTGTTACAATCAAGCATTGCTAAATGAGTTGATACAGAGCTAATTAACCCTCTCAGCTCCACCAAACTCTGGTTTCTCAGTATGAACATGTTTTACAAAATGTTGCTGCCGCACTTTTGAGCGCAGCAGCTCTAGTGATGCGTTTTATGTCACCTCTGAAAAAGGAAACAGCAGCGTTCAGCTCTGGATATGAAGAGAAGTGCTGCTACAGGTGGGGGATCACCGAAGGTCTGCATCATGGGGATGCACCGTCAGTGTTGTTGACAGAAACAGAAACTAGGCACTATAGCTTTAAAAATAGGCTGAATGCCTTTCGAATTAGAATAGATATATATATATATATATATTTAAAAAAGACATTTGAATGACATTGTAGAGGAAGATTGACATCTCTACTACTTACCTAGTATGTCATTGGACTGGGAGGGGCAGCCCTGCACCGTGTGGACCTTGGACAGATTCCTCTGAGAGTTGAGGTCCAAGCGGCAGTCAACCTGCAGCTGTTTCAGAGTCACTTTGAAAGCTTCAATTTGAAAGAAAGGGACACCTCTGGTTGAGTTTAGAGATTTCAATTTAAAATTGACTCCGTCAGAGCTCTGAAACTCTAAGTGCTGTTGTTTGGGACTTTTGGCGTAGTTGAGCAGAGTGAATCTTAGTTGTTCCCCTTTTGACGTGATCGTCACTTCCAGATCATTGAGATATTCTGTTGATGAGTCCAGTGTGATTCGACTGCCATGAAGATAATCCATGTCGACCAACACAGTATCAGTACTCAGATCTTCTGCAAAGTTAGCAATCATTAAGTTGTTTCCATATCCTTGTTTGATTATGTAAGTGTCTTTTCCTTCACCTCCAATCATCAGTGCCCCCCCGGTGTATGGATCAAGCAGATTCTCCTTGCTGTTCCCAACCATGATGTCAAAACCTGAGGAACCGTACATTTCTTTCACCGAATCACAATTACTCATCGCCATCACTTTGCCTTGAAGGTCTGAGAAGAAGGCTTGCATCGTCAGTAAATCAATTCTTCTATATGTGTCCATTTCTATATAAAGCTCACGATCTATGTTAAATGAGCTTTCCTGGAGCCGTGGTTGGATCAAAGAAAGTTGTTCAGGTTTCTGGTTTCTATAATCAACAGTTATGGGGAACATTACATCATCACAGCAGCTGCAGTTGGTCATCAGTCCAGCTGTTATTCCATCACTGGTTTTAATCTGCAGGTGCTGATGAAACTTTGAATCAAACCAGTTCTGTAAAATAACATCTTTTCTACCGTGTACCAAAAATATGATGCTCTGTCCTTCACATATACACTTTATGTTGTCGTATTTTTCTTTCAGAAAGAGAGTATCCAGGGCTAGGTCTGGGGACTGGTTGTTGATGGTTTTTACTCCTTGGCCCGGTGTGATAACGTACCAGTCCTCTCCTCCTCGACCCTGGATGACATCATCTCCTCCTCCTGGGACAACAACGTTGTGCTCTTTGTTTCCTCTGATTACATCGTCGAACTTTGACCCGCGAACCTCCGTCACGCTACCCAAAGCCTCGTCCTCCTGAAGGTCGACCAGCAGACGAGATGGCGAGCTGCTGTAGTCGATGGTTCTGCTTTTAATACACTTGGTGAACAGGTCTCTACTGGACCGGCAGTCGGCGGGGTTATCTGAGATTGTGAAGGTGATAAAATCCTTTGTGACAACAAGCAAATGTCTGTCTGCTGCTGATCTGAACCAATTAACTAAAACCACCTTAAAGGGTGTGTTGTCATGAAAACAGTCCAGAACAACATGGTCACCATTTACTATAACGCTAAAAGTGTGAAAGTTGGCTTCTATTATGGCCAGGTCTGTTTTAGTGTCTTTGGAGTAATTTATAATCGACACTACAGAATGTTTTTTAACTTTCACTATGTACATGTCTTCTCCTTCGCCGCCCGTCAACCGATCATCACCTCCTCCTCCATCTATGAGATTATTCTCTCTATTTCCAACGAGCTCATCGTCATACTGAGACCCAACGATGTTTGTAACTGTGCTTAAACATGGCTGGGATGCATCCACCCGTGCACCACTGGAGCTAAACATCTTGTTAATCCCTCTGGCCACCAGCTGAACAGAAGAAACCACAATGGAGGAAATCTCAAACAAGACTCCGTCTCCAGACATTATGTTCATGTGACGATACGGATCCCCTAAAAACCAGCCTTCTATGGTCACAGTGTGACTTCCCTCATACATTAACACCACATCATTTCCACATTTAGTCACAGAAATGTCACTGTAATCAACACTGAAATGAAGCGTGTCCAGTGCTTTGGAAGGATCGTAGTTGTTAATGACTGTTTTCCCTCCATGTTTAGGAATAATGTACGTGTCTTTTCCTCTGCATCCTTCAACGTAACTTCTCTGTGGCCCGAGGAAGAAGATGTCATCACCCGGTTCACCATGAAGCTTGTAATAGTAGCTTAACATGACTTCAATCTCATGTTTATCCTCTGCTTTCTGAATTGCAAAGAAACGATTAGACTCTCTATTTCCTCTGTATTCCCCGAACCTTGACTCAGGTACAGCTTTATAACCTGAAACCACCTTCACCGAGCCGGCTGGTATGAACATGAATACTTTCTTCTGTAGTGTCGTGTACTCTAACTGATGTGACTCTCCCAGGCCAAGAATAATGTCTTTACTTCCCTGTGTATCAATCCGCCAACACCTTTTCCCAAAACTCTCATCACTAGACACAGAGTAGTCCATGCAGAGGTCAGACGGACCGTGGTCGGCGAGGCAGAAGTGAACTCCTCCTCCGTTCCAAGAGGAGTCGCCAGCGTTAAAATCAACGGTGCTCGTTCCGTCTTGTTGCTTTTGTACTTTGTAATATTTGTGATAGTCTGATATCTGTGCAACCAGTTTGTGTCCCTCCTCAATTTCATCGTAACGCCAATCGTAAAAGAAACTCTCAACCCTAATTTCAAAATGAACAATCCCCTCCAGAAAGCCTAAGGAAATGGCCCCCAGTTTCTCCAGAACTCCTGCATCTTTCGGGAGGTTGTTAAGCTCATCCTGTATGCCCGTATAAACATCATCAATGCCCAGCCTGACAACGGATAAAGCCAGGTTTATAGGCCCAATAAATGGGGCCAGTTCAGGCTGCCCTATTTCAATAACATCTAAACCAACCATAATACCGTCTAAGGAAGCATCGATGTATCCTAGTGTGTCACCTCTCTTTATATCTTCTTCAAAATTGTATATCCCGAATCCAATTCCCACTATTGGTATAGCTGCCATAAAGCCCTTCATTGCAGGGCTTTTCATGACCGATGTCACAGCTTTGGCCATTCTGGCCTCTGAGGACAGAGCTTGTTTTGCAATAACAGACGTTGTCATAGATGTCAATCCATGAGCCGTCTGCAGAGACCCGACCACGCCATCTTTAATGTCACCCTGTTCAAAACCTCGGACAGCTCCTTTCATCCCCAGCATGAGGCCCAGCGTCCCAACAGCATTCCCAGCATGCTCTACGAACCTGCTGCCTTGATGGGAGGAGGTTGAAACGTGATTTTCCATGTCGTGAACTGCTGTTTCAATACTCTCTGACATTGTTTCATAGTAGCGTTGACTCTCTGGAGACAACGTAGCCCTAAACTCAACAGGGCTGGCGTCAGCACCGTGTAACAGGTTACACACAAAGTCTCCGCCCTCCATCCTGGCGCTGCCCTCCTGGACCTGCAGCCCTGCCAGACTTTCACCATATTTTGCCTTTAACTGCCTGTGGACTTGTTCAGCGGTTAATACTCTCAGCCTGGAGTAATACGATTCAAGTCTGAAGGACTTTTCCAACTCAGAGGCAGATTTTAAATCGTGGGATGTTACACGGCCGTCATCGTAGCCTCCTAATGAACCAGACGCTAGGGAGGGACTATTATCTGCGGTATTTCTGAACGTTTCGTAATCCTGAACTGCATTAAGATCACTTATCATGTAATTGTTTTTTGCGATATCGAATATCTGAGATGGATTTTTTTCTCCTTTTTGAAACCACTGACTATAGAGATTGACTTCACTTGTTATTAGTGTTTTAAGCGCAGACCTTAATTGCCACTTAGTCCAAGGATATTTACTGTTATATAACTTGCTAGAACTTTCATAGTCGGCTGAGCCACTAAATCCCCGCCTGCTTGGGTCAATCCAAGTACCTCCTCTTGTCATTGAATGTTCTTCCCAAAGAAACTTCATTCCTTTCTCTCTGATATTGTTGTCAGTGCTTCTGGCCATATCCAGGGCCATGAGGATCAGAGGAAATGTCCGGAAGTTTCTAGCAGATTCAGATATAACTGATGCAGTGAAATATGTGGTGCACCAGGCCTCAGCGGGGAGCGGCAGCCGAGTTGTTGTGTGCTCTCCACGAAAAATACCTTCCACATATTGAGCGTATCTTTCTCTGACATCAATTTTGTTTTCTTCTGTTTCTTTTCTTTTTGTTATTTCTGTTATAATTCCATGTTGTATGTCAGGGTATTTCTCTTTTCCTATCTGATCTTCAATACATTTCTTAACTTGTTCTTTATTTTCTCTTTCATTGTTGTCAAGCTTTTTTCCAACTGGAGCGACGTACAGACTTTGAGGATCAACCTTTAATATCCAGTCATTGACCTTCAGGTATGTGACCTCATCTTCTCCGGTCTTTCCAAAGTGACGGATTACATTCCTGATATCGTCTCCTGATTTAATCTCATAACAGTTGGAAAGCATTTTAATTTGTTTTTGTTCATCTGTTATCTCCACTGCCTCCCCTGTCAGTTCAAACTGTCTTGTTTCTTCATTATAAACCTTTTCAACTTCTAATAAATAATAATCTGAGTCTATAATGTTAATTTTTTCTGGGTGGGGTATCTTTTCGTTGTGAAACAAGCCCCAAGACAGAGCTTCAAGTTGATTATAAGCATCACGTACTTTATCAGCCTCCTTAAACTCACTAAAAACATTCTGGTTGATGAATGTCTTTGGCGTAAGGGGCCAGCTGTCTCTGTAGACCAGAAAACGGTATGGTGGACGTAGAAAGTTCCTTTCAGCGGTAAAGATTTCTGTTCCTTTACTGCCGGGCTCATTTCTAATAATGACATCTCCGTTCCTATCGAGGGTTGCCACCACCTTCTTGCTGTCGTCTTTACGTCGCCATTGGGGTCCATCCTTAGTGATCTCTTGGGTGATTTTCTCTCCTGTGTGGCGGACCTGGAGCATCGCGTCCCTGATGTGCAGCTCTGTCTCGATGCCGTTCCCATGGAGATCCTTCAGCAGCGTTCCAATGAATGCTTTATCTGATCCGACGTCACAGGCCACCACGCTTGTTGTTTTTATTTTATTGGACTCCCTGGAGGTGTGTTGGATGATTTTGGAGACATCTTGCGCTTCGTATCCTCCCAGTCTCATTTCTCCTGAGTTGTCTTTCCTGCCGTGGCCGACCAGCACCAGCCGGCTGTCCTCTGTCAGAGACAGGGATTTGCCCTGGATCAGTACTGGTCTTTGGTTGTTATCAAGAACGTAGACAGAGGAAACCGTTGGATGCTTCTCATACAGATACGTAGCAGCTGTTCTCACTACAGGGTCATCTTCCAGGATGAGGATCTGCTGGTGGTCGTACTGGGTGCTGTGGTCAACCGGTCTTTGTGGAATTTGGTATCCAGAAACTTCTTCAAGTTGATTCATGACCTGGTAAGTCTGGTATTTCTCCTGGGTGGTTTCTAGGACTGCTGTGATACCACGGGCCGTAAAAACTCGAACAAAGTTATGTTGGAAGCCTTTGGTTGTGTTTCCATCGAGAGAGAAGACGGGCGCAGTTTGCAGTGACGGTGTCAACATCAGCTCTGCGAGTGCAGAGCCAGAAAGGCCAGACACGGTTTGTCCATCTTCTGAAACACTCCCAAATATTTTCACCAAGGTGTAGCTGTCTGCTTCTGGTACACACGAGGCGTTGAACAGGCATTCGTTGCTGATTATTACTGAGTAACGAGGATCCATGCTGTATTCCTGTTGGACTCTGGCATTTGTGGACTTTTCTTTGTCAGTCATGACCAGAAGTTTTTGGCTGTAGCTGTGTGAGATCTCCGAAGCCCTCAGCAGCACATCTTGTGTCTTCTGTACATCTATCGCTGCCAAGAAGCCTTCCAAATCCTGGATTACAAGTGAAAAAACAACAAATAAAACACAGCATAATCCAGTTAAAATCATATTTATATATATTACTGGAGGGGATGAACGTTTAACTCAAGAAATTTCCATTAGTTGTCTTAAATGGTAACTTTTGTTTTATGTTTTCTGTGTCTGTGCAACGTCAACTCAGCTACTTTTATTAATTAAACACTGATTTGGGTAAAAACTCAGTGCTGCTTTCCATTTTAATTTAAAATCCACCAACCTGTTTCTTCTGAATAACAGAAACTGTGAACTTCTCGTTCTCCTGAAGATCAGACAGCAAACTCATCGGGTTTTGGTCAACGTCCTCCCTAAAACATGATTAACAACTTTATATCAGAGAGGGTTACACAACACGTACACTGATGGAGTAAGACCATGGTGCAGACCACATGAGAGTTTGGCAATACCTTCTTTGAAAGGATTTATTACCAAGGCCACGTAGGGAACAAATCCGTCTCACAGAAGAGATTTAGCTTCTGTTTGTTCAAAAAGGCCAATCTGCCTTGAATGGCTTGGAAGATATTGTTAGCTTCAGCTAATGAGGGACATTCCGGTGTCCTCTAGTTCTTCAGCTCATACATGACTGCAGCTGCTTCTAACTGTAAAAGGCAGTTCATCTCTAGGGTAGTTTTAAAAGAACTAACACCAAACCATCGTTTTGACCCGTGGCGGTTCTTGACCATTTCAAATGGAGGGACCTCCACCAACAAGATAGTTACATACCACAATCCCTCCATAGGTTTGGTTCTATAAGATATATATTATATAATAGACTAGTCTGTATTTACAACGTTTCATTTACACGACTGGTCTGGTGCCAGATGTCCCTCATATTAGGAAAATTTTTATTTTCATTCATTCGAGATTTACAGTTGTACCAATCTTTAGAGCCTGCTCACTGCGCTCCATGTGCCTGGAAGTATGGTGGTCACCAGGAGACCAAAACTCGTACACGTTAGATTTGGAACAGATGATCAGATTCAAAACCAAATTTTCCAAATTGGAACCGGTTGTTAATGTCAAATCCTAGTTTTTGACTCCATTGAGCTTTTCAGTGGTTTCAGTGCGGTGGTTAGAGCTCACAGAACTGTACCAGGAAGCTTAGCTCTTACCTGCTGAGAGATCTCTCAACTCTGGCCCCATGAATGGACGTGTCCCTAAGACAAAATACAGTCATTGTTAACCTTTCAGTTCACATTTCTTTCCCCATGATTAAAAAAACACTGAAACAATCAGCACTGGGTTGCAGCAGCTGTGGTAAGTTCAAACGTAGACTAGTTTGAACGTAAGCTGTAACGTATGAGTTTAAGCTCTATTAACATTTTGAGAGTTGCACCAGCTGATATAGTTCTAACGTTTAGGCATACGGACAACTTAAATCTTACACCAATCTTACACCACTTAGTAGGTGTAAAGTCCTCCATAAGATGGGTTTTGAAAGGTGGGATTACTTGGAGGATGAGGACTTTCTCCATCCCTTGGATATCTGCGATGACTCTGATTAACAGTCATGCTTTTGGTTTCCATGAGCGGAGCTCCAGAGGATGACCAACCTGCTGGCAGCAGACTCGGGTTAGAAAACCTTATAAACTAACTAATTAGCCGCTGACTGTACGCCTCTGTTTTAGGGGCTCGGAAAAGCTGCAAGAGTGTGGACACCAGGCGTAAACCTAGCAGAAGAGAAGCAGTTTAGATGTAGTGTAGTCTACCTGATGATGAACATCTGTCCTGTAGGGTAACATTACAGCTTGTTTCTCCCTGATGATGAACATCTGTCCTGTACGGTAACATTACAGCTTGTTTCTACCTGATGATGAACATCTGTCCTGTAGGGTAACATTACAGCTTGTTTCTACCTGATGATGAACATCTGTCCTGTAGGGTAACATTACAGCTTGTTTCTACCTGATGCTGAACATCTGTCCTGTAGGGTAACATTACAGCTTGTTTCTACCTGATGCTGAACATCTGTCCTGTAGGGTAACATTACAGCTTGTTTCTACCTGATGCTGAACATCTGTCCTGTAGGGTAACATTACAGCTTGTTTCTACCTGATGATGAACATCTGTCCTGTAGGGTAACATTACAGCCTGTTTCTCCCTGATGTTGAACATCTGTCCTGTAGGGTAACATTACAGCTTGTTTCTACCTGATGTTGAACATCTGTCCTGTAGGGTAACATTACAGCTTGTTTCTACCTGATGTTGAACATCTGTCCTGTAGGGTAACATTACAGCGTTCTTACACAATACTTGACTACTTTCACAGATTGTTGTTACTATCAGTCTCTTAGACACGATGATATTGGACACCTGTGGTTCGATGGGTTGTTGAGCCTTTCATGGAACATGTGTTGAGACAGTCCTCTGAGGTGATGCAGTGCAGAGATATCCGGGCCGAGCTCCTCCCACTCTTCTTCTCTCACCTCTTGGAACGAAAGATACAAAGAAATTTAAAGATTTAATAAGATGCCCCAAAATTAATGAAAGTAGAGATTTGTACTTGGTAAAGAGCGTTGTGTGGAATCAATCATGTTATTTTGGGGAATTAAAAAGAACATTGATATAGGACAACATGAGGACAACATGAGGACAACATGAGGACAACATGAGGGCGACATGAAGACAACATGAGGACAACATGAAGACAACATGAGTACAATATGAGGACAACATGAAGACAACATGAGGAAGACATGAAGAAAACATGAGGACAACATAAAGACAACATGAGGACAACATGAGGACAACATGAGGACAACATGAGGACGACATGAGGACGACATGAAGACAACAGAAAGAGAACATGATGGCAAAATGAAGACAACATGAGGACAACATGAAGATGACATGAGGACGACATAAAGACAACATGAGGACAACATGAAAACAACATGAGGATAACATGAGGACGACATGAAGACGACATGAGGACAACATGAAGACAACATGAGGACAACATAAGGACAACATGAAGACAACATGAGGGCAACATGAGGACGACATGAAGACAACATGTGGACAACAGGAGGGAAACATGATGGCAACATGAGGACGACATAAAGACAACATGAGTACAACATGAGGACAACATGGGGACAACATGAGGGCAACATGAGGACAACATGAGGGCAACATGAAAAAAACATGAGGGCAACATGAGGACAACATGAGGACAACATGGGGACAACATGAGGACAACATGGGGACAACATGAGGACAACATGAGGGCAACATGAGGACAACATGAGGACAACATGAAGGCAACATGAGGGCAACATGAGGACAACATGAGGACAACAGGAGGACGACATGAAGACAACATGAGGACGACATAAAGACAACATGAGGACAACATGAAGACCACATAAGGATAACATGAGGACAACATGAAGACAACATGAGGATAACATGAGGACAACATGAGGACAACATGGGGACAACATGAGGACAACATGAGGACAACATGAGGGCGAAATGAAGACAACATGAGGACAACATGAGGAAAACATGAAGACAACATGAGGATAACATGAGGACAACATGAAGACAACATGAGGACAACATGAGGGCAACATGAGGACAACATGAGGGCGAAATGAAGACAACATGAGGACAACATGAGGACAACATGAGGACGACATGAGGGCGAAATGAGGACAACATGAGGACGACATGAGGACAACAGGAGGACAACATAATGGCAACATGAGGACAACATGAGGACAACAGGAGGACAACATAATGGCAACATGTGGACAACTTGAGGACGACATGAAGACGACATGAGGACGACATAAAGACAACATGAGGACAACATGGGGACAACATGAGGACAACATGGGGACAACATGAGGACAACATGAGGACAACATGAGGACAACATGAGGACAACATGAGGACATGTGAAATACATGTGATGTATTTTGGTTGGAGTGATTTTTACACGTGTTATTTATGTATTTGACATCGACCCTGTTCAGCACTTTGGTCAACTGTTGTTTTTAAATGTGCTATAGAAATAAAATTGACATTGACAACATGAGGACAACGTGAGGACAACATCCTGTGTGTGTGTGTGTCTGTGTGTGTGTGTGTGTGTGTGTGTGTGTCTCTGTGTGTGTCTGTGTGTGTGTGTGTGTGTGTTTGTGTTAATAAGTAAAATATTTCTCACCAAACTGTTGAGTGAGGCTGAGGAGGCTGAAGAGGATCAGGAGCCAACGAGTCCTCCACCTCTCCATCGTCCTGCAAAACACCAACCCCCAGTCAGTCAAGTTACAGTTTGACTAACACCCCCCCTCTCATTCCCCCTCCTCTGGCGTTCCCCCCTCTCATTCCCCCTGCTCTGGCGTTCCCCCCTCTCATTCCCCCTGCTCTGGTGTCCCCCCTCTCATTCCCCCTGCTCTGGCATTCCCCCCTCTCATTCCCCCTGCTCTGGTGTCCCCCCTCTCATTCCCAGGAAGGACCCAGATGTAATCCAGGTTCTTCTCAGGTCAGATTAAAGTGAAAGAGAACAGAACAGAACAGAAAGGGACTTCTGCTTTTCTTACTGCTGTCTCCACCTTTCTGGGAAATTAGTCATTTGTGTGTGTGTGTGTGTGTGTGTGTGTGTGTGTGTGTGTGTTTTTGTCTAGATCTGATGTATATAGATCTGATGTATATAGATCTGATGTATATAGATCTGATGTATATAGATCTGTAAGCCTGATCACAAGTGATTAGACAAACTTGATCCAGATCCTTAAGTTCTTCACGGCATGAATAAAGAAAATAAAGGATTTACATACAAGTATACATGGTAGCATACAACTAAATACAGTACATGCACACATACACACATACAGTATATACATACACACACAGTATATACATATACACATACACACATACAGTATATACATACACACACAGTATATACATATACACATACACACATACAGTATATACATACACACATACAGTATATACAGTATATACATACACACATACACACATACAGTATATACATACACACATACACACATACAGTATATACATATACACATACACACATACAGTATATACATACACACATACACACATACAGTATATACATATACACATACACACATACAGTATATACATACACACATACACACATACAGTATATACATATACACATACACACATACAGTATATACATACACACACATACACACATACAGTATATACATATACACATACACACATACAGTATATACATACACACATACACATATACAGTATATACATATACACATACACACATACAGTATATACATATACACATACACACATACAGTATATACATACACACATACACACATACAGTATATACATATACACATACACACATACAGTATATACATACACACATACACACATACAGTATATACATATACACATACACACATACAGTATATACATACACACATACAGTATATACATATACACATACACACATACAGTATATACATACACACACACACACACACATACAGTATATACATACACACACATACACACATACAGTATATACATACACACACATACACACATACAGTATATACATATACACATAAACACATACAGTATATACATACACACATACACATATACAGTATATACATATACACATACACACATACAGTATATACATATACACATACACACATACAGTATATACATACACACACACACACACATACAGTATATACATACACACACATACACACATACAGTATATACATACACACACATACACACATACAGTATATACATATACACATACACACATACAGTATATACATACACACATACACACATACAGTATATACATACACACATACACACATACAGTATATACATATACACATACACACATACAGTATATACATACACACATACACAC
>JABXJD010000323.1:242500-257500 GCA_013375575.1 Percina caprodes | reverse complement strand
TGTCTCTTCCTGTCTCTACCTGTCTCTTCCTGTCTCTGTCTGTCTCTTCCTGTCTCTGCCTGTCACTGTCTGTCTCTTCCTTTCTCTGCCTGTCTCTTCCTGTCTCTGCCTGTCTCTACCTGTCTCTGTCTGTCCCTTCCTGTCTCTGCCTGTCACTGTCTGTCTCTTCCTGTCTCTGTCTGTCTCTTCCTGTCTCTGCCTGTCTCTGCCTGTCTCTACCTGTCTCTGCCTGTCTCTTCCTGTCTCTGCCTGTCTCTGCTTGTCTCTTCCTGTCTCTACCTGTCTCTGTCTGTCTCTGCCTGTCTCTTCCTGTCTCTGCCTGTCTCTTCCTGTCTCTACCTGTCTCTGCTTGTCTCTGCCTGTCTCTTCCTGTCTCTGCCTGTCTCTTCCTGTCTCTACCTGTCTCTTCCTGTCTCTACCTGTCTCTACCTGTCTCTGCCTGTCTCTTCCTGTCTCTACCTGTCTCTGTCTGTCTCTGCCTGTCTCTTCCTGTCTCTGCCTGTCTCTACCTGTCTCTGTCTGTCTCTTCCTGTCTCTTCCTGTCTCTGCCTGTCTCTGTCTGTCTCTGCCTGTCTCTTCCTGTCTCTGCCTGTCTCTGCCTGTCTCTGTCTCTCTGCCTGTCTCTTCCTGTCTCTGCCTGTCTCTACCTGTCTCTGTCTGTCTCTACCTGTCTCTGCCTGTCTCTACCTGTCTCTGTCTGTCTCTACCTGTCTCTGCCTGTCTCTACCTGTCTCTGTCTGTCTCTACCTGTCTCTGCCTGTCTCTACCTGTCTCTGTCTGTCTCTTCCTGTCTCTGTCTGTCTCTGCCTGTCTCTGTCTGTCTCTTCCTGTCTCTGCTTGTCTCTGCCTGTCTCTTCCTGTCTCTTCCTGTCTCTGCCTGTCTCTACCTGTCTCCGTCTGTCTCTTCCTGTCTCTGCCTGTCTCTGTCTGTCTCTGCCTGTCTCTGCCTGTCTCTTCCTGTCTCTGCCTGTCTCTGCCTGTCTCTGTCTCTCTGCCTGTCTCTTCCTGTCTCTGCCTGTCTCTACCTGTCTCTGTCTGTCTCTACCTGTCTCTGCCTGTCTCTACCTGTCTCTGTCTGTCTCTACCTGTCTCTGCCTGTCTCTACCTGTCTCTACCTGTCTCTTCCTGTCTCTGTCTGTCTCTGCCTGTCTCTGTCTGTCTCTTCCTGTCTCTGCTTGTCTCTGCCTGTCTCTACCTGTCTCTTCCTGTCTCTGCCTGTCTCTACCTGTCTCTGTCTGTCTCTTCCTGTCTCTGCCTGTCTCTGTCTGTCTCTGCCTGTCTCTGCCTGTCTCTTCCTGTCTCTGCCTGTCTCTGCCTGTCTCTTCCTGTCTCTGCTTGTCTCTGCCTGTCTCTACCTGTCTCTGCCTGTCTCTTCCTGTCTCTGCCTGTCTCTGCCTGTCTCTTCCTGTCTCTGCCTGTCTCTTCCTGTCTCTGCTTGTCTCTGCCTGTCTCTACCTGTCTCTGCCTGTCTCTTCCTGTCTCTGCCTGTCTCTTCCTGTCTCTGTCTCTCTGCCTGTCTCTTCCTGTCTCTGCCTGTCTCTACCTGTCTCTGTCTGTCTCTACCTGTCTCTGCCTGTCTCTACCTGTCTCTGTCTGTCTCTGTCTGTCTCTTCCTGTCTCTACCTGTCTCTGCCTGTCTCTTCCTGTCTCTACCTGTCTCTGCCTGTCTCTTCCTGTCTCTACCTGTCTCTACCTGTCTCTGCCTGTCTCTGTCTGTCTCTGCCTGTCTCTGCCTTTTTTGCTTTTCTTTCACATTTGTCTCTTTGTAGTTTTTTTTCTTGTTCACATGTTCCACCAAAACAACTTCCTTCCTGAGACGATTTAGCAGCGGCACCGTGGCGCCGTCTGGAGCTTAGCCCCGCCCACCATGATTGTGATTGGTCTAAAGAAACGCAGATAAACCAGAGCAGGTTGATCTCCCATCAGAGAACGCTGAGTGGACTAGAAAGACCCTCCTCCACAGCGCCGTGGAGGAGGGTCTGGACATGCAAGACTTCTAATTTATATATTTTCTTAAGATGCATATAACAATAATAATAATAATAATAATAATAATAATAATAATAATTATAATTATAATAATAATAAAAATAAGAATACAATAATAATAATAATAATAATGATAATAATACTAATATAATAATAATAATAATAATAATAAAAATAATAATACAATAATAATAATAATAATTTAATAATAATAATAATAATAATAATAATAAAATAAAAATAAAAATAAAAATAAAAATAAAAATAAAAATAAAAATAATAATAATAATAATAATAATAATAATAATAATAATAATAATAATAATAATAATAATATAATATAATAATAATAATAATAATAATAATAATAATAATAATGATAGTACAGTGCAGGATGTGAAAGATATTATTTTATTTGACTATTATATGCGTTAAGACAGAGATGAAAATGAATATTGTTGTAATTTATAATTGCCGGGCTTAATATTGTGTGAATGAGAATCATCTGTGAGGGTGTTGTGTTCAGGGTCAGTTAATGTGACCGTTAACACCAGAGTGGTCTACAGTCCTTATTATATAATAAATGATGTGCTTACATGACCTGGTCTGGATCTGCTGAAACCTAAAGTTGCTGAGCTTTCTGTTGGGAGCGTCTGAAGTGTGGGAATAAGGGGACGGCCGAGGAAGAGGAGGACAGACAACTTGGTAATCTACTGCAGGAGACTTGTCTCTCTGTACTTTGCCTGCATCTTGTCTCCAGAAGGTAATAAAGTACACGCTATACTCCAAACTCCTCCTTCCTAAAAAGAACCTCGGGGCAGAATCGTAGCCCAACAACGTAATGAGGTGTTTGTGGTTCATATTGAGTCGTCATGTGTAGTCAACGTGTTGCCGTGGAGTAAAACAGATGACAGTTTACTAATGAGCGGCGCTCTGAGCTCCCACGGTCCCTGAAGATGTGTGTTGTTGTTGCTGTTACCTGGAGGCGCGGTGCCTTCAGGGTCCCGCTCACACATCACACTCAGAGGAACATCGGCTACATCGCCGCACAGCTCACATCATCAGGGGCTGATTTATTATTATCGTGTTAAAAAAGCAGTTAAAATATCCAAATAAAGATATAAATAATAATAATAATAATAATTATATGAGAAGTCATATTAACAGTTAACAAGCAACAGAAAGTTGTTCAAAATGTTAAAAAAGTAACAAAGAAATGTTGAAAGACGTGTTTTATGAGACTTGTCCTGCGGATCAAAGTATTATTATTATAATAATTATAATTATAATAATTATAATTATTATAATAATAATAAAAATAATTATTATTATTATACATTTTCCCAACATTATTTCCATTTTTTTCAAAACGCTGTTTTTGCTTTTATTTGGTTTTTGCTGCTTTCTCCATCAGATTTTGACGTTTTCAAGGTTTTCTTCCACAGTCTTCTCGATGTTTTTTGTCCAACACATGCAGACGTGTCCTGGGACGTCCCGAGATGGATCCCCCCCCCCCCAGCGTTGAACCCAACCACCCTGCTTTAGTCCCTGTACTGCTTTTGCTAGATTTAATATTTGAACCGTCTGAGTCCCATGTCTGTCCCCCAGCGCTGGACACGTGATGTCTGATGTCTCCATGTTGCGTTAACCCCCCCGGTGCCGCGTCTCCGAGGACTAACAGCTCATCGGCTCTTTCCCACGCCGGCTCCTCATCGCAGCTCAGTCTGAGGGACACAAACCAGAAACCAGTGAAGACCAGAAACAGAGAGAGACATGAGCGAGTTGTCCTCTGGAAGACGACCCCAGATCCTGGTGAACGGGGACGAAGAGCTGCAGGACGCTCCGGGGGACGAATGGCCGGAGGACAGAGTTGTCTCTGCAGGAAGAGACACTCAGACCAGGGTGCAGTCTGTCTTCCAACAGGTGAGTCAGCAGAAAAACCGCTGAAACATATTGAATACCACTACTGCTACTACTAATACTACTACTACTACTATTACTACTACTACTACTACTGCTATTATTACTACTACTACTACTACTACTATTACTACTACTATTACTACTACTATTACTACTATTACTACTACTACTACTACTGCTATTATTACTACTACTACTACTACTACTAATACTACTACTACTACTATTACTACTACTACTACTACTACTATTACTACTACTATTACTACTATTACTACTATTACTACTACTACTACTACTACTGCTATTATTACTACTACTACTACTACTACTATTACTACTACTATTACTACTACTATTACTACTATTACTACTACTACTACTACTATTACTACTACTATTACTACTACTACTAATAATAATAATAATAATATATATATATATTTATGTATATATAAGTAGTGCAGCAACATTATTGTGCAAACTTAAAACTCATAGGTTCTGCTAAAAAGAAATGTTTTTTTAGTCGGTTTTTATTGTATACTACTACTACTACTACTACAGTCGAAGTACTAATATGTTGATGAAATTTGAAGTACTAAGAGTAAAACTAGAGAATGCATCTTCTGAAGAAACTGCGGTGTGAATGCTGAGAAACTCCCCGACTTGTGAAATGATTCATGTGCATAAAAAGGGAATGAACGAATAATAATAAATGATATCAAATGTACTCAGAGTAAAAGTACAAATGTACTCAGAGTAAAAGTACAAATGTACTCAGAGTAAAAGTACAAATGTACTCAGAGTAAATGTAACTTCTTTTTTCTTCTTGACATATATATAAATAAAGTTTTTCAGAATGCATGAAATGCAATCGTTGATGCTTAAAACTTCCCTGGGGGAGGACACCCAGACCCCCCCACTATGAAATGGATATATATACACACACACACACACATCAGGTCCATTTCATAGTACTGAGTACTTCATAAGTGTGCTGCAGGGGGTACTAGTCCCCATAGGGGTACTTTGGAGGACTGCAGGGGGAACGTGTCCCCCTATGGGTACTTTGGAGGACTGCAGGGAGTACATGTCCCCCTAGGGGTACTTTCCTCTTTCTTTCTTTTTCCTTTAGTTTTTTCGACAGTCTTTCTTTCTTCTAGGGTTTGTCACTTCTTTGGAAGTTTGTCTTCCTTCTTTCTCCGTGATCTTTGAAGGTTTCCCCGGTCCGAGGCTGTGGTTTAGTGACTCCATCGCTGACGGCGCTGTATTCTTCCTCTTTATAGAGATCTTACTCACGCTGGTTAAGGGGTACATGGTTAAAACCCTCTTCATAGGGGGACATGAAGGCTATGAACTCCATTATCCACTGCCTTATTACATTCATGTGGATTTTTTATTTAGTATCTTTTCTTTTAATGTTCATATTATTCTTTAGGATTTGTTATTTTATCATCCTGTTATGATGTGTATGTGATGTCTGTAAACAACTGGGACCAGGACTTTACCCATCGGGGATCAATAAAGGATCTACCTACCCATCCATCCATCCATCCATCCATCCATCCATCCATCCATCCATCCATCCATCCATCCATCTATCTATCTATCTATCTATCCAAAGGTACGTCAGCAGATCCGATCCCAGGTGGGAGAGAAGAGCAGCATCCAGCAGCTGGTGCAAAGAGTCCGAGACCGAGAGACTGAACAGGGACCCAGTGAAGCTGGGGGACCCGGTGAAGCTGGGGGACCCAGTGAAACCGGGGGACGGGACGTCCGGAGACAGGAGACGCAGACGTACCAGAGGGATCCAAAGGAAGAGGAGCTGTGTGCTCTCTTGGAGGAAAAACTGGAGGCCAGTAAAAAGGCCCTGAAGGAAGAGTTGGAAGTGCAGATCTCTCAGGTAATACTAGAAGTCTACAGGGGTCTGCTGGTCTTAAGGTCTCTTAAAGGTCTTCCTTAACCTCATGCTCATTGAAATGTTCAGCGCTTTAGAAACGTTTTTTGTAGTTGTTTCTTTCGCTAGTGCAAAAATAATTCACTGTATTACGACTACAAATGAGACCATTTTAGAAGTATTGTTTCAGGACCCGATCCTATTCTGGCTCCTCTACAGTGGGACTAGACTAGACCTTTAATGAGAGTCAGGAAATCAAAGAATTGTTTCCAGTCTCTGACATCTGACTTTGTTTTATTTTGTAATGTCCTGATATGTGGAGCTCTTAAATTTCACTCATAAAGGTCTTAAAAGGTCTTAACTGTACCTTGGTGGTGGCCGGGTTGGTTCAGTGGTAGAGCGGGCGCACACGTACTGAGAGGTTTATGCCTCAACGCAGAGGTCCAGGGTTCAAATCTGACATGTTATGATTTCCTGCATGTCTCCTCCCCCCCTTTCTCTCACCTAACTGTCCTGTCAAATAAAGGTGGAAAAGCCCAAAAAATAATCTTTAAAAAAATGAAGAAACTGATTGTATTACGTCTTTATAATGTAAAATAAAGGTCAACCATTCTGTTATTGTAATCGTTAGGAGCTGAAATGGTAATTATGACCCATCCCTTTACTAACCCAACAGGACTGTGTGTGTGTGTGTGTGTGTGTGTGTGTGTGTGTGTGTGTGTGTGTGTGTGTGTGTGTGTGTGTGTGTGCTGCAGGTGAGTAAAGAGATGCAGGCCTACACCGACCAGGCTCTGAAAGACTTGGAGTGTAAGATGCAGAGCAGGAAACCGAAACCCGCCACCGCCACCGCCCCCCCGTCTCTGGCGTCCAGACGAGGACGAGTCCTGACGCGGACCATGACCGGCATCAACCCCAAGACATGTCCCCCCGTCATCGTTGGCCCCCGCGCCAAATCAGAGTCTCTGAGCTCCTCAAAGCGGCTCAACCTGAGAGATCTGCAGCTGTCTCTGCAGAGCCGCCGGTCGCTGCCGGCCCCCGGCCCCCCGCTGCCGGCCCCCCCGCTGCCAGCCCCCGGCCCCCCGCTGCCTCAGTGCAAAAAGCCCATTGGCCCCAAAACTAAAATAGGAAATCGACCCAACAAGGGAGATAAATCTTGATTGTTTATGTCAAATGTATTTGTTTTTATTGTTGCATTATTTATTATTATCCATCCATCCATCTTCATCCTCTTATCTGGTATCGGGTCTCGGGGGCAGCAGCTCCAGTAGGGGACCCCAAACTTCCCTTTCCCGAGCCACATCAACCAGCTCCGACTGGGGGATCCCGAGGCGTTCCCAGGCCAGGTTGGAGATATAATCCCTCCACCTAGTCCTGGGTCTTCCCCGAGGCCTCCTCCCAGCTGGAGCCGAGGCCTCCTCCCAGCTGGACGTGCCTGGACCACCTCCCTAGGGAGGCGCCCAGGAGGCATCCTCACCAGATGCCCGAACCACCTCAACTGGCTCCTTTCGACGCGATTTATTATTATATAAATTATTATTATTTATTATTTATCTCGAACAATCAACAATGTTGCAAAACAAAACAAAAAAATTAAAACACAATCAGAATTTACCAAAGACCAGAAAAATAAAAAGCTAGATTGGAGAAGGAGCAGGTGGAGGCAAACAGCTGATTGGGTCCTGCCCCCACTTCACTAAATCATGTTATTACAAAACCAATAGATATGCAAATACAGCATACAATCTTTCAGGTCTTACAAAAATATACAACAATACAACAATATACAACAATACAACAATACAACAATACAACAATACATTTACATTACAATCCTATTAATCCATTATGTTTCGGTCTATTCTTCCTTGTATTAGTCAAGTGATGATTTCTTTAATCTAATTTTGACCAGAATGATATTATGGCTATGTATGATTATTGTTCAGTCTGTTCCATAAGGTCCCCCAGAAACACACCCTTTCAACAACAGTTTGTACGAGAGGTTGTTTGAATAAAGCTTGTCCTCCCAATCAATCCCGTCTCTTATATTAAACATGGCACGTATGTTAGAATTATTATTATTATTATTTTCTTTAACTCTAAACAGAAATTGTGCAGCCCCACATCAACTTATATATATATATATATATATATATATATATATATTAATTTTTTGTTGTCTAGTTTTTGTCCCTCCCCCAACGTTTTTGGCACTTCTTTCTATCTTGTTGCTATTTTTCATGTCTATGTTGCTTTTTCAACGTTGTTCATTTTTTTATATTTTTGTCACTTTGAGCGAGGGCCCAGCGTTCGACCCCTGAGGTTTCTACCCTGACAAGCACCCCCGACCGGAAGCATTCGCGTCAGAATTGTTGCATTAGGGCGCCCGGGTAGCACAGTTGGTGGAGTGGGCGCCCATTATAGGTTAGTCCTCAACCCAGCGGGCCCGTCACCCCCTTTCATTTCTTCAGCTGTCCTGTTGTTAAAGGCCTAAAATGTCCAAAAAACGGTCTAAAAAAAAATAATAATAAAAAAGAAAGTTTTCTGTTTTTCTGAATCAAATGATGTCTGAAACAGGCTGGGAAGGCTTTCTGAACAAAGCTCTTTGCAAAAAGTCTGAGATTAAATATATGGATTATATAAGTTTTCTCATTTTAACTTTAAGGTAGTTTGGCTTTAGATAATATTTTTTATTTTGAAAGTTTCCTTTTTATGTGAAGCGACAACTTTTATTTGTCAGGAACATTTGGTTTGTCTTAAAGCTACAGTGCGTAGTTTAATGACAACAACACTGTCAGCGCATCCACATGATACACGTCGTAGGCCGCCTGCAAACAGGCTGCGTTGTCAGCTACGTGGCGTGTCCGTTTTTATTTCGGTTGCCATGGTAACAGGTTAGAGCATGCACACGGCCTGCGTGACACGCTCGTCTCGGGCGGGGCTCGAGAAATATGCTAGAAATAGCACCGACGCCTATTTTTCACGAATGCGTAATGGTGGCGTTTCCAGAAAAAATAAAATACAAAAAGACGTTTATTTGTCATTTTGACATAAATTCATATTAATTAATGACATTTTGATGCATGAAGGTCTCTAGGTTCTGACATTAAAAATAGATTATAGATTAATTACATTATAAAAGTAATTTAGTAATAAATAATTATTGATTTTCAAATATTGCACCTGTACAAAACAAAATAATCTGTCGCCTATTTTGCGTCAATACTGCCGACGTCTTTGCTGTGATCACATCAGGATGTATTTCTGTATATTTATATTTATGTTTAACATGAAGTAGTATACTACTGCTGGAGGTCAGTAAATCAATGGGAAACATACAGACCAGCTGCTCACGCCATGCAGCCAGCGTGCAGGAGGTCTTACGTGATCACGCACCCCCCCCTCTCCTACACACAGTTGCTAGTAGCCAAGGAGGACACGGAGGATTACCCTTCAGAAGAGGGCACTATCTTTCTCCTGAACATGGTCCCACTGGGACATCCAGAGAGTCTTAATGGAGCAACGGCTTGACTGTAACGGACGCACATTAATATCAAAGGTCACGCACTAAAGCTACAATATGCAAATGAGGCATTATCTTATGCTAACCTTTGGTGAATTTAGGAGAAATCTACAGACACACACAGACAAAATCATACGTTATTAATCTAACGTCATTATTAGACACTATGAATAAAGTTAAATTAGTAAATAGTGTCTCCCCGTCTGTTATTACTGTGACATTACTGTCCCTGCTGCCTGCACTACCGTTAATTAATTAATTAATTTAATTAATACCTTTAATTACACTGACACGTAGATGAACTTTAGCTTCAAACACAAGCTCATCATATTCTTGTAAAAAAAGAGAATATCTTTAACATCCAATAGAAAAACATTGTCATCTTTTTTCAACATTTCTGGCGCTTTAAAAACAATTTGTGTTACTTTTTCTGACTATTTTTTAAAATGTGTACTTTGTGTTTTGTAAATGTTTCCTGTAGGACTGGGAAAATCCTAAAAGAACAAGTTTGGAAAGAAATGCTCTGGAAACTGTGTTTAATATCTGTCTGTGGCTGAAATCTGCATTTAAAGGAACAGTAAGTCGGCTCTCAGCTGATCGAAGGAACCTGAGACATCGTAGAATCTCTTCTATCTCCAAACTAAACTGGTTCTGCAACAGAAATATGAAGAATCGAGAATCAACATTGGGATCAGAAACGTAATCAATTAGGCATCGTGTCAATCAGTATCGGCTCCGTGCACAAGATGGCCGCCGTTGACGTTCAAAGTTGAGTGAGCGGGCCGGTACTTCACGGGAAAACTTCAAGTGATTTGACAGCGAGAGCGAGAGACAGAGACCGAGTTTTACCAGAGATAATTAATAATAGAAGAAGTAAGAAAACTAATAAGAAATGAGTGTTTTTAAGGTTAAAGAGAGGCGACTGGCCTTTCAGAGGGAGACAGCCTCAGGACTTCATGTTGTGTACTGTTGTGTACTGTTGTGTACTGTTGTGTACCGTTTCATCACGGTACAACAAAGGAGTCCGCTTTCATCTATTTCCTCCTGTGTGTGTGTGAGCTGAGTGGATCCAGAAGATCCGGAGAGATGACTCCAACCCGAATAAAAACACCCGGGTCTGTAGTCGGCATTTTAAGAAGATTTTATTGTGACTGACGGGGGGGTGGAGGAGGCTGAAGAGGGGAGCTGTGCCAGTTCACTTTACCTGGAACGGGTCCAAACCAGCTGCGCCCAGACCGAGCGTCTGGGAACCGCGTCCGCAGGCCGGGAGTCCCGCACCAGAGTCAGACTCGGACTCGGAGTCAGGTCATCACCGTGACAGCTTCAGACATTTCCTGTGTTTCTCTCGGGCGTCACACCTGTGGAACTGATCGTTCTGTCTTCACACAGGTTGGGGATCTGTCGGTCCTGAATGGGGCCTGAACCAGTACTTTAATGTCAGCAACATGAAAGAACATGAAAGAACTTGTTTATCGATGAGGCCATATGGTCAGAATTAAATTATTTTTGTAAAATATTATAAAGTATATTACTTATATTACCAGTGAGTTGCTAAAAATAAAGAAGCAATAGATTACAGAAGCAGAGCAACAAGCTGGATCTCTAGAACGTGGTCTTGATAGTAAAGGGTTGCTGATCCCGGACAGGATCAATAGTTAGATCACCAATCAACATAATGTTAAGTATGTGTGTGTGTGTCTGTGTGTGTGTGTTTGTGTGTGTGTGTGTCTGTGTGTCTGTGTGTGTATGTGTGTGTCTGTGTGTCTGTGTGTGTGTCTGTGTGTGTGTCTGTGTGTGTGTGTTTGTGTGTGTCTGTGTGTCTGTGTGTGTATGTGTGTGTGTGTATGAATCAACATAATGTTAAGTGGAGCTGTAGCTGTGTGTGAAAGACGGTCTGCTGATGTTCCCACGGCAACGAGACTGTGCTAGTGTTAATCTGATGGAACATGTCAGAAACCACCGTCCTACAATCTGTGTGTGTGTGTGTGTGTGTAGATTTGTACATGTGTATATGTGTGTCTGTATGTGTGTGTGTATATATGTGTGTGAATGTGTATATGTGTGTGTGTGTGTCTGATTGTGTGTGTCTGTGTGTGTGTGTATTTGTATGTGTCTGTGTGTATGTGTGTGTTTGTGTGTGTGTGTCTGTGTGTGTGTGTATGTGTGTGTGTATGTGTGTCTGGGTGTGTGTGTGTGTCTGTGTGTGTATATTGTGTGCGTATATGTGTGTGTATATGTGTGTCTGTGTGTGTTTGTCTGTGTATGTGTGTGTGTGTATGTGTGTGTGTGTGTGTGTGTGTGTCTGTGTGTGTCTCTGTGTGTGCATGTGTGCATGTGTGTGTGTGTGTGTGTGTGTGTTTCTGTGTGTCTGGGTGTGTGTGTGTGTGTGTGTGTGTGTGTGTGTGTGTGTGTGTCTGGGTGTGTGTGTGTATTTGTATGTGTGTAATTGTCTGTGTGTATTTGTATGTGTGTGTGTGTGTGTATATGTGTGTGTGTGTGTGTGTGTGTGTACATATGTGCTCTCTGTGCCCAACACCCCCAGCACAGAGAGGCTGGCCTGGTTTCCTCAGTTGTCCCCCGATAAAAACAACAATACACAGAACAAAACCGAATGTAATGAATGAAATACAGAATAACAGCGGTTAATAGTTTTAAATATCTTACAGTTGTGAACCTGGCTTATCTCTGCCATGTCGCTGCTGCAGGTCTGTCTAAATGGGGGGCAGGGGGGGGCAGGGGGGGGGCAGGGGGTCTGTGAGCTGACTGACTGACCGGTTCGCCAGATAATCCCCGGCGGGCGTAGCAAGCTCGCCCGCCGGGGATTGTGGAGCTTTCCAACTCCGAAGGCTTTTTTAATTCACCATCAATTTTGGTTAAACTGCCGATATTCAAAATCTACACAGTTGGTTTCTCGCCTTAAAATGTCTTAAAAATGAAATTATTGATTTAATAATAGAAAAAAAACTTTCCACTTCTGTTGTATCTGTGTACCGGAAACCATCCGCGCTTTACACCCAAATTGCATTCTGGGATACCGGCCCTGCCAAGTTCACACAAGTTACCATCCGATGGATCCTCGGTGACATGGGCGTCGAGAACACATCCGGGGTATTAACTGTTCTTGGCAAAATGCTAAATTGTGTATTGGGTCAGAACTTTGGCCCCAAACATCAAGAACACAGGAACACTGGAACACTAGAACACAGGAACACAGGAACACTAGAACACTGGAACACTAGAAGACAGGAACACTAGAACACTAGAACGCAAGAACGCAGGAACACTAGAACACTAGAACACTGGAACACTAGAAGACAGGAACACTAGAACACAGGAACACTAGAACGCAAGAACGCAAGAACGCAGGAACACTAGAACACTAGAACACTGGAACACTGGAACACTAGAAGACAGGAACACTAGAACACTAGAACACAGGAACACTAGAACACTAGAACGCAAGAACGCAAGAACGCAAGAACGCAGGAACACTAGAACACTAGAACACTGGAACACTGGAACACTAGAAGACAGGAACACAGGAACACAGGAACACTAGAACACAGGAACACTAGAACACTAGAACACAGGAACACAGGAACACTAGAACGCAGGAACACTAGAACACTAGAACACTGGAACACTAGAAGACAGGAACACTAGAACACAGGAACACTAGAACGCAAGAACGCAAGAACGCAGGAACACTAGAACACTAGAACACTGGAACACTGGAACACTAGAAGACAGGAACACAGGAACACTAGAACACAGGAACACTAGAACACTAGAACGCAAGAACGCAAGAACGCAAGAACGCAAGAACGCAGGAACACTAGAACACTAGAACACTGGAACACTGGAACACTAGAAGACAGGAACACTAGAACACTAGAACACAGGAACACTAGAACACTAGAACGCAAGAACGCAAGAACGCAAGAACGCAGGAACACTAGAACACTAGAACACTGGAACACTGGAACACTAGAAGACAGGAACACAGGAACACAGGAACACTAGAACACAGGAACACAGGAACACTAGAACACTAGAACACAGGAACACAGGAACACTAGAACGCAGGAACACTAGAACACTAGAACACTGGAACACTAGAAGACAGGAACACTAGAACACAGGAACACTAGAACGCAAGAACGCAAGAACGCAGGAACACTAGAACACTAGAACACTGGAACACTGGAACACTAGAAGACAGGAACACAGGAACACTAGAACACAGGAACACTAGAACACTAGAACGCAAGAACGCAAGAACGCAAGAACGCAGGAACACTAGAACACTAGAACACTGGAACACTGGAACACTAGAAGACAGGAACACAGGAACACAGGAACACTAGAACACAGGAACACAGGAACACTAGAACACTAGAACACAGGAACACAGGAACACTAGAACACAGGAACACAGGAACACTAGAACACAGGAACACTAGAACACAGGAACACAGGAACACTAGAACACTGGAACACTGGAACACAGGAACACTAGAACACTAGAACACTGGAACACTGGAACACAGGAACACAGGAACACTAGAACACTGGAACACTGGAACACAGGAACACTAGAACACTAGAACACTGGAACACTGGAACACTAGAAGACAGGAACACTAGAACACTAGAACACAGGAACACTAGAACACTAGAACACTAGAACGCAAGAACGCAAGAACGCAAGAACGCAGGAACACTAGAACACTAGAACACTGGAACACTGGAACACTAGAAGACAGGAACACAGGAACACAGGAACACTAGAACACAGGAACACAGGAACACTAGAACACTAGAACACAGGAACACAGGAACACTAGAACGCAGGAACACTAGAACACTAGAACACTGGAACACTAGAAGACAGGAACACTAGAACACAGGAACACTAGAACGCAAGAACGCAAGAACGCAGGAACACTAGAACACTAGAACACTGGAACACAGGAACACAGGAACACTAGAACACAGGAACACAGGAACACTAGAACACAGGAACACAGGAACACTAGAACACAGGAACACAGGAACACTAGAACACAGGAACACTAGAACACAGGAACACAGGAACACTGGAACACTGGAACACTGGAACACAGGAACACAGGAACACTAGAACACTGGAACACTGGAACACAGGAACACTAGAACACTAGAACACTGGAACACTAGAACACTAGAACACAAGAACACAAGAACACAGGAACACTGGAACACAGGAACACAGGAACACTAGAACACAGGAACACAGGATTACTAGAACACAAGAACACAAGAACACTAGAACACAGGAACACAGGAACACTAGAACACAAGAACACAAGAACACAAGAACACTAGAACACAGGAACACAGGAACACAGGAACACTAGAACACAAGAACACAAGAACACAGGAACACTGGAACACAGGAACACAGGAACACTAGAACACAGGAACACAGGAACACTAGAAGACAGGAACACAGGAACACTAGAACACAGGAACACTAGAACACTAGAACACTAGAACGCAAGAACGCAAGAACGCAAGAACGCAGGAACACTAGAACACTAGAACACTGGAACACTGGAACACTAGAAGACAGGAACACAGGAACACAGGAACACTAGAACACAGGAACACAGGAACACTAGAACACTAG